>PVLD010000559.1:0-270795 GCA_004027595.1 Dinomys branickii | reverse complement strand
GTGGGATTGCCGGGCGTCTCCGCCGCTAACAAGCCGATCTCTGTCGGGAGTCGCCGGGGGGCTGCGCCGAATCGGGAGGCGGGAGGGATCGAGGCGTCTGTGCTCTCAGGGCGCTAGAATCTAGCAAATCCCTCTCTCCGCTTCCGGCGGCGTTTGGGGCCCTCCGCGCGGCTCGCCCGACACGCGCGAAACGTGGGACCGCCGGGCGTCTCCGCCGCCAACAAGCCGATCTCTGTCGGGAGTCGCCGGGGGGCTGCGCCGGCTCGGGAGACGGGAGGGATCGAGACGTCCTTGCTCTCAGGGCGCTAGGGCCCAGCAAATCCTTCTCTCCGCTTCCGGCGGCGTTTGTGGCCCCCCACGCGTCTCGCCCGACACGCGCGAAACGTGGGACCGCCGGGCGTCTCCGCCGCCAACAAGCCGATCTCTGTCGGGAGCCGCGGGGGGCTGCACCGGCTCGGGAGGCGGGA
Organism: Dinomys branickii; assembly: GCA_004027595.1. Lineage (NCBI taxonomy): Eukaryota > Metazoa > Chordata > Mammalia > Rodentia > Dinomyidae > Dinomys > Dinomys branickii. The sequence continues at coordinate 270,328 of PVLD010000559.1, read as the reverse complement.
GGGCCCGAGGCGGCCGCACTCCCACTGCGCTTGGACCGATCCCAGCTTCTTCCCCGCGGGGATCGTCCCTGGCTCCCAGCGTCTGGGACTTTCCCACGTCTCGCCCCGGCAGACTGGTCCGCCCTACCACATCTCCCCCGGCATCTCAGAGAAATACGCCCAGTTTAAACTTCCCAGCCGAGGTCCCGGCATTCACGCTCGCCAAGTCTGTCTCGAGCTGGTGGTGTTTATTAAGGAGGTTCGCTCCCTTGCTGCTCACCTGGTCGCCATCTTCCCCGGATCTCCTATTTTTCTATATTTTAAATGCAAAGGAAATACCAAGATTATAGGAAGCCACTTTAAAGTGTTCTTCTGGTCATTAATTAAAAACAAAAAAAAAATTTCATTTGGTTGACTCATATTTCATTTACTAGTAGTGGCCACAGTATCTCTTTATTTACAACAGAGATAACAGAATAGTGCTAACAATTAGTATTTCTCCATTCATATTCATAATGTACATTTTATCTATTTAAATTGTATTTACCTATTTAATTGTATTTATCTATTTAAATTTATTATAAAAAATAAAAATTCTAGTAATTCTCTTCAATAATTGTATGCTTTGGGTGAATCCAAAGCTTTAAAAACCAAAAAAATTAAAAATTATTTGACTAAGACGCTTATAATTTAGAAACATACACAGTAATTTACAAAGCAATACTTTCACACCAAGGGTGCAAGCAGCTCTTATAAGGAATATCATATCAAATCTTATGAGATTTTAAGCCAAAATGGAAAAACATAAATATACAGCGGTATTTGAAAAGTGAAAACCCAAAACTATCAAAATCCTAACAAAATCTTTTTTCTACATTTTATTTTCTGCCCCATAATATATTATATAAGCAACTCTGGAACAAATTAGAGTCTATGCTTTGTAGAATATTCAGAATTCTTTCTATTTCAAGCAACAAACACTGAAGCTAAACTATCTTGAGGAAAAAAGAAACGAAATGTTATGAACCTAATGGTGTCACAGAAAATTAGATTGGGAAGCTAAAACAATGTCATCAGTGCTTCATCTAGCTCTCTTCGTGTCCCAGTTTGACAGACATGTTTCACGTTATTGTCCCTGGTAGGTCTATGCTCCATTCTGCCAGCTTTCAGATTCCAGTCTAAAAGTAGGGAAGAAGGAAGTTCTTAGAAATGAGTAATCCTGTAAAAACTTGGTCACTGGTTTGTTCCCATTTAACTCATTATATGTCACATCAGAATTATATGCTGACCTCAAAAAGAAAAGTGAACCTTGTTTACAGAAGGACACAGAATGAGTGATTATTCTTCATGAGAAAGTTGAGTTTATCTTTTCAGACTAGTAAGAAACGGATGTGAATCAGAGAGAAGTCTACCCTTCACATAATTCTTACTGCTGTGCTGCTTTGTGCCTGTTCTTAGTATTCATCTGCTTTTTTCACATAAAGTTCATCTACTGCCTCTGTAATACCTGGTTCACGTTATCATTCATTTCCTGGATTGAAAAAGGTTCATGTTTGCTCTTCCTTTTTCTAATCTTGCTTTTGGAAACTTATAACATATTCACTATACTGAGTGATGTATCTAAAGCGTAAACCTCACCAACTCACTGTCAGCAACTCACACTCAATAGATCATCACCATGTCTCTGACGATTGACATGTCCAGGCTACCAGTTACATCAATACTCAGTCTCAGAAGATAATTTTGTCTCATGATATAAGAGGAAAATATGAAATGAAGATAAGCCTATCATCATGCACCAAAATAAAGTCAAAATGGCTTAAAGATCTAAATATTAAAAGAGAAACACTAGATCCAATGGAAGAGACAGTAGGTGGAAGTCTTTAAGACACAGGGATAGGCAGAGAATTCATGAACAAAAACCAAACTGCACAGGAAATACTTCAAAGAATCAACAACTGGGGTCTCATCTTATTGAAAAGTTTTTGCACATCAAAAGAAATCACTAACAGAGTGAAAAGACAACCCATGAAGTGGGCAAATATTTTAGGCAACTGTCCCTCAGAAGGACTCCTGTCTAGAACATATAAATAACTTTTTAATATCAGGTCCCCCAAATTCAAAGACAAAATTTAAAAAATGGGCATCTGAGATGAATAAAAACTTCTCACATGAAGAAATAGAAATGGCAAATAAATGCATGAGGACATGTTCAACTTCATTAGTCATTGGAGAAATGCAAATTAAAACAACACTGAAATTCCATCTCACTCAAGAAAGAATGACTATCATCAAGAAACCATTCAATAACAAATGCTGGGTTAGCTGTGGCAAAAAAAGGAACTCTTCTCCATTGTTGGTGGACGTGCAGACTGGTGAAACCACTGTAGAAATCAGTCTGGTGATTCCTCAGTAAATTAGGATTAGAGGTCCCATTCAACACAGCTATTCCCCTCCTGGGTATTTGTCTTGGTTACTTTTCTCTCGTTGCTGAGACAAAATACCCAACACCCAAAATGAAGGAAGGAAAGGTTTATTCAGCTTACAGTTTGTGGAGGTCTCAGTCCATACTTGGCTGATTCAGAGGCAGAGTGGCACATGGCAGAGGGCAAACTGTTCAGGGCAGCAAACCACCACCAAATGTGTGGAATTGCAGGCAAGCAGCCTCTTTCTCTCCTCTACCTTGTAAACAGCCTGCCCCCACCCAGGGGGCGTGTAGCTCTCACACAGTCTCCATACCCTCCTCTTCCACAGGCTCAGGATGTATACAAAGTAAGCACCCTGGTTTCCTGCTGAATCACATAGTTAACCTTTTAAACTTCCCAAATTAACACAATAAACAACATCCCAGAAAGGTAAGAGCATGTCCTTTTCACCCCAAGATCTACAACTGCTGAGTTACTCAGCCAAACCTCCAGACTCCCCAAGTTGGCACAATGTATCAACAGTAACAGTATTTTTCCAGAAGAACTAAAAAACTTTATACCGCAGTGATATATGTGCACCCATGTTTATAGCAGCACAGTTTGTAATAGCTAAATCTTGGAAACAATTGAAATATCTATCAACTGAGGAATGGATAAAAAAGATGTGGTATTTTTATACAATGGAGTATTACTAAGCTACAAAGAAAGATAAACTTGAGGCTTTCATAGGTAAATGGATGCAACTAGAGACCATACTCATAAGTAAAATAAATCAGACTCATATGTGTAGACGTCACACTTCCTCCCTACTATAAGAACTTAAGGGGCTGAGGGTATAGCTCAGTGGCATAAGCGCTTGCTTGGCAAGTGCAAGGTCCTGAGTTCGATCCCCGGTACAGGGAAAAAAAAAAAAAGAACCTTGAAAGAGTAAATAAAATCTGAAAAGTACATTAGAAATTGTAAAAGGGAAAAAGAAACTGCTCATACAGGAAGGAGCAACTAAGATGAAGGAGGGAGGGGAGAGGAGAAAGAAAGAAGGAAAGGGAAAAATAGGGATGTGTGTGTATGTACATATATATATTTATATATACACACACACACACAGGATAGCTAGGATAATTGTACTACTAATATATGTTGGTTTATTGAAAGGAACTGTTAATGTGTAATTGTTTGATCAATCTTGCATGCCTATATCTGGTTATATGTGCAACCATTTTGAAGATGACATTGTGTAGTATAACAACTATTGTTAATATCCCATCACCATGTTTTGAAATTCTATACCATTTTTCTTGCTCTCTAGCTGTTTTCTTTATGTATTTGTTTTTACTATGTTGTATTTTTAAAAAACTGAAAAACAAAATTTATATGTACATATAAGGATACCTGCAATAGGTGTATTGCTGATGTCTGTGGTTTACTGAAAGGAACAGTCAATGCTTAAAACTTTTTTCTTGACCAATTTTACATGCTTGAATTCAGTAATTAGAATGACTGATCTGAAAACAATATGCAGTATAAGAACCAATGTTGAACTCCTACCATCTCATATAGTGAAGCTCTGCATCACTTCCAATTTTTAAAAAAATTATTCTATTATTTTACTTGCTACTGTCTTTGATTGTTTCATCCATCTTACATTCCTATGTCTGATGAACTGAGCAACTTCGTTGAAGGTAACAGTATGTAATTTAGCAACCATTGTAAGTTTCTATCATTTTGCCTTGAGGTCATGTATCATTTTGTTGTTTTTGTGTTGTTTTGATTTTGTCTTCATTGTTGTTTTGTCAGTTTTTTTAATTTTTAAAATTATAAAAAGAAAGCTATTTCTGAAATAATCTTTATGACTACAAGTAAGCTAAATAAAAATTGACACGAAGCTGAGATGTTTTTTTTCTTTCTCATAAAGTGCTACCAGTACAACAAGTTGAATATTTTTACAAACATGAATTCATAGGAACATAACAGAAAGTATGTGCTGCCTCTGTTCAGCTTTGTTGACTCATAGACTCAAGATCATGTTTGCACAAAGTAAAACTACAATATTCTGCTGAATCATTCTCAATTTTTAAAAAGTGTGTAAAGCATTATAATCATACTTTTATTCCAACAATGACCTTGGAACACAAAGGCACGTCTATATTTATCCTGTAGTGCATTCATTTAAAATCTAAGTTCAGGAATTCCTAGTGATGCTGAGCAACGTTAATTTGAAATTTTCTATTTAAAGTGGTTCACTGTGTACCGGCCAATTCATGCAAAGAGATCAAAAGAGGGAAAATTTTGGTCCATGAGATGATTATATAAAGCCACCTTACCGCACATTAGACAGGATTGCACAGGTGGTGCATGCTTTGTACACTATAAACATTGTATTAGTTTTGTAGCCTATCTGAAATGAAGAGGTTTCTTGGACTCCAGGTAACCATATGAAGCATACCTAGCAAATAAATATAGAGACACACATTCCATTCAAGTTGGTATTTTGCATTAGTCTCAAAAGTAACATGGGCTACAGTAACATGAATCAAGAAATTTATTTCAGTGTATATCTATATGAGTGACAATACATTTTTGAAGTGTTGTTAATTCATAGAACACCTGGGGTACACATATTTCAATATATATTCTTTAGTTATGTTCTGGATCTCTACTCTACTTCTCAGAGCAGAGGTAAAGGACTAAACAAGCCCTCTGTTATAACAGAGGCAGAGAGAGCAGGGACATGGGCAGCTCTGTGCTACCCTGAGCTTTAGAGATGGAGGAATATAACCTGTTGTCACGTTCAATGGTCAATTTCTTCAGAAAAGATCATGTGTTGGCTGTGTCTAGAATAACATCTCCTTTCCGACAACAACTATTTAACTTCACACAATTTGAATACTCACCAAATAACCTGCTGTTTCTGAAATTTTCATTATGTTGGGTCATACAATGAAAAAATAAACACCATAAACTACTAAGATATTCCTATAGTTCCTAAGTGTCTTCCACACCGAGGGAGCTTCTGAAAAATAGAGAACAGAATTTATTCCTCTAACTTCTTACTCACATAAAAGCAATCAGCTGAACTTGGGAAAGAAAGTAATACTACAAAGCTCACTTTTAGATGCTAAAAACAGGTATTACATTTTTGTTTGTTTTTGGACTATGAAAATCTATGTAGGGGCAAGCTATAGAATAATGTTTGAGTGTTATTTGAATTCAGTATCCATTTGAATCAATTCTTGATTTTCATTATTCTTCTCTATTTTCAAGCAGTCTTTTAAAGTATCCATATCATCTTTGAAGCACTTTGTTTAGTTCAAACAGGTACAAAAGCTTTGAAAATAAGACACAAATAACTTGGCATATTTCTCAAGAATATTTACTGTTATAAGATTTATTTTCCTCAAATTAAAACAGTATAAAGTGGAATTTGTCAACCCTTCAAAGTTAAGTTCTTTGTTCCTGTTAGACTTTCAGTTTCCCTTCTATATTTTCTTTTTAATAAGTCTCACTGAGGAGCAACAGCACCCTTTATTAAGTCAGAAAACACATACGGCAATCCTTTCACATGGGTCTGTCATGCATTCCACCAGTGTAAATTTGAGGTTACAGAAAAGAAGTTAAAAATGTTAATAAGGCAACATAAATTTGTGTCCCACCTGCCTAACCAGAAGGAAGATTATGAAATAAATTTGTTGACTCAGACACATTCCAGAAAGATCCACATGGAGTCGCATGGCTACTCCCTGAGTGTCATTTTGTGAGGTTGTTTGCTGGGCTGATGGGGAGGGTGCATTTGGTATGATTCACGTGCGAAAAGAACTTCCTTGCTCCTTGAAGTATAGAACAAAGCACCACTAATTAAGTTAAAATATGCCACAACATATTTTAGACCAGCTATATCTAGGTGATTCTCAGTTTTTTAATCACAGAGACTATTTTTGTTTATCTTTAAATTGGAGACAGTTATATCTGTCTGTGGCATATTACACTTTCCAAAAGTCCACAACAATGTTTATGTCTGGCATTTTGTTCTATAATCTTGCTTCCAGTAAAAAGGTCATCTATTCACCCTCTTTTAGAATGTGCACATAAGTTTCTAAGTATCATTCTCAGACCCTCAGCCTCAGAGAATGGTGCAGATAGTATCGCATGGCTTTGAGGTGCAATCACAAGAGGATTATAGCCTTCGCCCAGCTGCCACCCTGTGATGATATAACCTTTGACTCCCCGCACTGCCACCTGTGATGGTTAACTCCCCATGATTCTATCACAAAAAAGAAACCATGTGAAAAGACCGCCAGAATCTTCCCATACACAGCACCCAAAATGCCAGTGGAGAAATCCTCAGACCATCACCCTACTGCAAACTCACCCGAGACCTAAGACCGGAACCAGCCAAGCTGCCAGCCAGAGCCTGAACCACAGAGATCATGAAAGGCAATAAAAGACCACTAGAGTTTTAAGACACTAAGTTGTGTGGTGATTTGTCAACACAGCAATGAAGAAGCTACTACAATGTTATCTAGTTAATTTATGCAAATTAAAAAGTGTATTTTAAAACTTTTTCAAAACTGTCAATAACATGTTCATTAATATGTCCTACCTGCATTTATATCCCATCTTTTCATCCTCTATCCATAACGTTTTCTGTAATAATAAAACATATACTTCTTTTTTGCTACAAGAAATTTTTCAGTTTAAAGTCCTTGTCTAAGCACATTGTTTTTGTAAATAAGCGATAGTAATTTATTTGACACTAAAAAGTGCAGGCCTTTTCCTCAGTCATTTAATTTTTAACAGATTTAGAAGATTAAGTGGAATAAACAGATATATTTCTATGTCCAAGTATTTTTCTCCTTTATCATTCCTTACATCCTAATCCTACATAGAAAGATGGGTTAGTGATGAATACCATAATTATGGCAACACAATTAAAATATAAGCAATTTATTAGGAAACTTTCAATAGTAAAAAGGACAAGTCATAGCATTCTTTAATTAAATCAGAAACCAGTTTTGGCATAATGGACCACATGCTGACATATAAACTACAAGATTATGTAAGCAGTGAAACGAGAATACTTATGGTCAAAGACCCGTGTCTTTCACGGGCCTAAAGGTGCATTTCTTTTAGAGAAAATGGAAATCTTTATGCATTGACTATGCTGAGCAGAGCTAAAGCCAACTGAAACTGTTCCACATGAGAAATGGTAAGAATAAAGGCTTTTGCTCCTGAGAATGAAGAAATAGAAATTCTGGAGGAGAGGAGGGAGATTGTCAAGCAACAGTACAGAATTAACCAAGACATAAAAGTCATAAAAACACCAAAGAACTAAGCCAGTATTAGACACTGTGCATATGTTCTCTTTTATCTTCTTCCATCTCAGGAATATTAGTAAAGTCTGTTATATATTTCCAATGCCATCTAGGTGGTTTCTCAATTCTAAATCCTGAAATTGATGAGAACGTGATGCTGACTCAGGAGGCACATGGGAAAAGAACGAGACTCGTTCCCTTTAGCCATAAAACTATGTCCTACCTCATAAGTGCAATTTGGAAGTATAGCACTCAGGGAGATTTTCTTTCAACTCTTTGGAAATAGTTGAACTATGCTGAAAATCATAACAGTGTGAGGGTTTTGTTAGAAATAATACTGTCGTCCCAACTTCTAACAGTAGGGACAGCATGGTGATTAAGACTAAAGCATTGGTTGCTTTGCCTCATTTAAAATCAGCTTTCAAATGTAATCAGGATGGTATCATTTCCTCCTGTATACTATTACTGTTTCAAATTAAGAGCTTAGCAACACAGAGGTGAGCTGGTATATACAGATAAGGACTATAGAGTCAAATGATTTGCGTGGAGGGGGGACCCCTATGACTACATTCCTCAGTGCAGTAGCCTGATGTCGGCACTACCATCTAGGAATGTCATATCTGTTTTAAGTTATCATAGTTTATTTTTCAAACTGCTGGGGGCCTAGTTTTATATTTGGGGGTTATTCCACGGAGCCCAATCCTTGCTGTGAAATTAAACACACTCGAAACTCTGTACTAGTACAGTCATTAACTAGAGAGTGCTGACCAAGTTACCTAACCCCTCCAAACTTTGATTTTATTCTCTGTAAAACATGCTCACCAACAGTACTAATCCATGATGATGTGATGGTGGCAAAATGGGATTATGAACCTGATCAAGGTAGGAAATCAATAAACATTATCTATTAAACTTCTATGTACTTTTTAAAATAATATACATCTATACAACAGAGCATCAGTGTGGAGTCACTTTTTCCTCATAACTAGTGACACAATTGCCACTTGCTTGAGCATTTTCTACTTTTAAGGTGTTTTCACATGTATATATCATGCAAAATGTGAACTTGATGCATTCATCTTCACACCAAACTAGACATGGTATATGTTTGCTATCTTTAGATTATAGATGAGAAAATTTAGGCTCAAGGGACTGAAGTAACTTTACCATGGTGACTCATGTAGGGCTGGCAGAGGAACTCGATCTCCAAGTTCAGTTACCTTGTTACCACACCGCCATCATTGCTGTAATGAGCTTCAAACCATAAAGAAAAAGAGACAGAAGTAAAAGGGAACATCACTCAAACACTTCAGCTTACAATATCACCTTTGCCATCTGACCATCTTGTTAGGACCCTTAGAGCCGCCTCAGCATTGTCTCACATTTGCATCCTTCTCTTCTCTGCCATTCCGTGTGATGACCTTGCTTTCTCCCAGGTGTCTGTGGTGCACAATGCTCGCCCACCTCACTCCTCTGTGAGGAGTTCAGCCCCTTGAAACCCAACATACTGGCTTTGGAAGGAATGGCTGCCCTCCAACAGTTTGCTGGAGGTGGCTGTCTATAGCCCACAAAACAAGAGAATGTGTACAGTGTGTCTAAGAGAATCTGATCTACAAGGATAACACAATATTAAAAGCTATTCTATATCGCTGACTCCTGGTCAGGTAAAAGCATGGCACCTACTTTGCAGAATTTGAGCTTAAATCCTGGACTAAAACACTAAGAATTATATTAGGTAGAGGACTAGTTAGGGATAAGGAAGGCAAACCTATGAATAAAGTTTCACACCACCCTTTTGATCAAAGCATAAGCTTACCTTTTGGGGCTGTCTGTTCTGGTTTTCTGAACCTTGACGTACGATAGAATCAGCTTATTTGCTGACCTCAGTCTTCTTCATCCTGGCTATTTCATCTTAAATGCTAGGCTGATTTTCAGAAATATCCCTAACATAGAGCAGAGTGTAAGAGGCAAAGAGTCAAGAGTCCTTGAGGAATTTTGAGTAGGACAGTCAAGTAACAAGGGCACTGGCAGCTACAATTAAGTAGCCTTGAGGAACTGTAAATAGTTGATGTGAATAGCATCCTCAGAGTGTTGTCAGTCTTAGAACTATCGCTGCAAAGCAATGACAAATTTTCCACAAATGATTTTCTACCTCTCAGAGTTACGTGGCACACGTGTCATGTGCTCTGTCATAAATTTGTGCCATCACGTCCTTGACTCGCACTGCATTCAGAGAAGTATAGAGTGCTTCTGAATGGAAAGGTCGGTTCCTACTGTGTTCCAGCAGCGTCCAAAGTGACTAATTATGTGTTTCTTATTTCTGATGTATTCCATGGTTTATTCATCAACCCTTTACCATCGGTAGAGCAAGCTAGAGAAAAATTGTCCTGAACTTCTTGTACAATGGCATGAGACAATATTTTATTACCAATACCTTATGCTATATTTGGTCTGGAATAAGCCTCAAAGGCTCCGATGTGGAAGGCTTGGTCCCCAGTTGATGGCACTACTTAGGAGGTGGGGTTTGGTGGGCACAAGGGGTCCCTGGGATTATATTTTGTCCTTGGACTTGTTTTACTCTGTGTGTGTGTGTGTTGTCCTTCTCTTTCTTTTTTTTAATTTTAGAAACATAAAAGTACAAAAACATATTGACAAACAGACACCAATTATCATAAAAAATAGTACAATCACAACTAATCTATAGACAAGGTGATATCGTCTCAACAGTGGTTATTGCTTTATCCATTGATATCTTCGAATTGTAAATGTATGAACCCATATACAGACATGCAAATTTAGTCAGACAGTTAATCCTCTCAACAACAGAAAAAACACAAAAACCAAAAGTCCAAAGACAAGAAACAAAACAGGCAAACAACAACAACAGCAACAACATCAACAACAAAAAAAAACACCACTTGTTGCTGCTTTACATATTGATATCTTCGAAGTGTGTGTTCAGGATAACACATACAGACATACAAGATTTCTGTCCTCTCTCCTCCTCTCCCCTGTCCTCTGTCCCCTGCCCCCCCACCCCCTGCCCCGCTCCTCCCCGCTCTTCTCCACACACCACGAGGCAAACAGCTTTTCTCCTCCACGTACCTCTCCTGCCATGGGCTGTATTACCTGAGCTCCAAAGGAACTAGAACAAGGATAGCAGGATGAACCCTCTAAAACCATGTACCAGAATAAATCTTCCTCTTTCAATTCATCTCCCTCATACTTTGCCGCAACAATGGAAAGATAACGAACACATCCTCTCTCACCAGTGTGCATTCCACGAACCATAAAAACTGAAGTCTACTGCTGGTTACAATAGCAGAATCGTGGGAAAATGATAATCATCAAATGCCTTTAATAAATAAGCCAACCTCTTTGTGTCACAAACAGTGCTTATTAAGCACTGTCAAAAATTTTTAAATTGGGGTTTTCCCAACTTAGTAAATATCACCTACACTCACCACATTTTCTAGCCAAAATGTTAGCAGTCAACCTCTATCCCTCTCTCCATCTTCCATCAGGTTCTTAAAGTCCTTTCCGCTGTAAGCCCAGAATAAATTCTGAATCAGTATCTCTCCCACTCACAAACACAAACACTCCCTTTGCACTGCTGAGGACTTACCCTGAACAGCCGTGTCCCTGGCCTGTGCTGTCTTCATCTCTTCACCGCGGGCCACCTCACTGCACAGCACCGTCGCCAAAACTGCACCGTGTGGACCTGCCTTGCCTTTCTCAGTGTGGTCCCCTCCCATGCTGTGACTATTTAGCACATGTCCCAGCCAAATGATCTTTAAAAAGTATCTTATTTGAACATTTGAAACCTCTTTTTGTTTATAGTTGTCACCATTCCTATACCTTTGCAAGGAAGGCTTTTCTCCTCATGTAGGTTTCTTTAAAAAATATCTTTCTCAAAGACTACCTTGGCTTAATTTCCAAATAATCCACCCCATGTCATTCTCTATCAATAATATATATATATATATATATATATATATATATATATGACATTATCTTGTTTATTTTATTTTATCTGGTTACTTTCTTTCTCTACATCTGAGATTAAACTCCACAAGAGCTTGATATTACCATGACAAGTGTTGGAGACTGTTCACAGCATGTAATACTAATTCTTCTTTTAAATAGGGACCTATTAGATAAGCTATAGTAAATGAAAAACATGCACTGTACACATTTGTAATTCACTTTAAATCAAAACTCATATACAGTCAATATTTAATAAAATATCATAATTTTTATTTTGTTATATGCTTTTACATAGATATGAAGATTTATTCATGGTATTTTTTATTTTCAATCTATATTTATTCATGTAATGATTCTTAGGGAAGTAAAATTTGAACTCTGAAAGACACAGGGTAAGCTCAGCTTTGTTGCTTGATGAGAGTTGAAATGTAACATTTTTAATAATTAATGATCATTAATGTCCTCTAATCAAGATAGAATTTGTTATTTAAACAAATAATTATCTTTCAGAATTGAAAGGTAAATAGGAAGATAATTCACACCCTTGTTTATTTTTCTGTATACTGTGTTTTCAAACAGGTAGCAAAATACACCAATAATTGTACCAGCAAATGCACCAAATAGCCTTATACAACTTCATGAGACATGGAAAAGCATGTCATGACAGGAGATCTATTACCCCAGAGTTTTCTGAGGAATCCAAATGATATGTACACATTTGCTGTCTTTCTTTGTTTTCTGTACTTATGCAATCGGCTTTATAACCTTAAATCTCACAAGTACTGACTTAATGGAGAGACACTACAATTGTAACCTTTAAAAATCTTGGATATTGTCTTTATCCTATTTATCTCACTCTAAACGTATTCCAGAGAATGAGAAATTTGAAATTTGTTTCTCACAGTTCCAGAGGTTAGGAAGCCTCACATCAAGGTGTTGGCTTCTGGTAGGGGCCTTCTGGCTGAATCATTCCTTGGGATCAGCTTGGGGGTGGGCAGAAGTGGAAAAGGCAGGCGGAGGACAGCACATGTGCACGAAAAAGAGCACAAAAGAGGACTGAGCTCATTTCTGCAACAAACACTCTCACACTTGTCACTGTCTAATTGTTTGATCAATCTTGCATTCTTGAATCTGATAATCAGAGCAACTTCTCTGAGGATAACAGTATGTAATATAACAACCGCTGTTAATTCTCATCATCTTGTTTTGAAACATTGTATTGTTTTCGTTGTTTTTGTCTCCATTACTGTTATTTTGTTATTGTTTTCCTTTACTCTTTAAAATTAAAAAACAAAAAAAAAAAGAAACCCGCCCTAGCGCTAAGACATTAGTTACCTCTTAAATTTGTCACCTCTTAATACTGTTGCATTAGGAATTAAGCTTCTAATACATGAACTTCGAGTGACACAGTCAAACCATAGCAGATACATTAGTTTATTTCATACTTAAGCACAGACATTGAGGCTGGTGCTGCTAAATCTGAGAAGGAGCCCGATGCATTAGAAACTACCAAGAGGAAAAGAGACTTGCACTCTTACTGGCCTTGTGATTGGATTTTACTTCAAGTCTTCATTTCTCACCTTTGAAACAGTAATGAATCTCAAGAGGTTACTTTGAAAACTTAAATTATATGATGGCTACAAAGATGTCTAACACAGTGTCTGTCACCTAGTCCTCTCTACCCCTCTTTTCATGGTAGTCACCACAGAGGCAATCAGACCGTATCAGTTCACCCCTCAAGTCTCGGTTTCTGTTTTCACCCTTCATGGGATCACATGCTCACCTATGCGTTCTTAAAGAAAGCGACTAGATCATGATCTCTGCTTCTTGTGCATACCAGTGATCAGCCTGATCATTCATTTCAAGCACATTTTCTTCAATTATCTCTGGTAATCTCTTCCTCATCAATTTCTCTTTCTATTCATCTCTGCTTTCCCATGTATGAGTGCTAACATTAACATGATCTTCCTGAGAAATATACCACTACATTTCAGATGTATCCAGTGCTAACGGTGTTAAAAGCTCAAAGTCCACAGTGTGCTATGAAAACTCAGAGCAGAGTGACCTAGGTAAAGTCCTTAAGGGGTTACTTACTAAGGTTCTAGAATCCCTAAATAAATCATTTAAAAATGCTTGGATTTTTATACAGACTGTCATATTGAAAAGGCAGGTAGAACACATTGGTGCCTCAGAAGCATTCACTCACTCTCCTCCAGGATTTAGCCTCTTCCCCACTCCCAGGCCAGAACCCATGGGCCACACAGATGGCAGACAGTGCTTCAGCTCACTCTGAAATTCCCACCTATGAAGTTTCAGTTCTGTAAAACACGAGAACCTAATTTTACTTGTTTCCTCTCATGCAATGTGAAATAAGAGTAAAACATACACAAAAAATACACAGTTGAAGATGCATTTGTGTCCAGGAATTATTACTCATGCAGACAGAAATAGTCATCAATCATAAATGCTCCTTTGTAACTACAGCCACTTATTACAGGGAAGAGAAATCTTTCTGGTTTCTGAGAAATCTGCTGTCAGAAATGCTACCCAGAACTCCTTTTCTTTTTTAATTTCCTGCTACCCTTTGAAAACAGACATGAAGTAGAGGAGGTACTTTTTTTCTTTGCTGTGATCTGAGAGTAGATCAGAGTAGACACTAATCTGCAACTGTGCTAAATGTATCAAAGTCTGGAAATGACAGTACTCATTCTTTTGACCCTTTAGTATTAATAATCACAATATAATGGACATAAGACTGTTTAGCTTAGAAATGTGTAACTCTCTGAGGATTGTCATGGTTGATACATTGTATCAACTTGGGGAGTCTAGTGGTTTGGCTAAGTAACTCAGCATTTGTAAATCTTGGGGTAAAAAGGACATGCTCTTACCCTTCCTGGATGTTGTTTATTATGATAATTTGGGAAGTTTAGAAGGCTAACTATGTGACTCAGAAGGGAGCTAGGGCGCTTATTTGTATTTATCCTGAGCCTGTGAAAGAGAAGGGCATAGAGATTCTGTGAGTGCTACATGCCCCCTGGGTGGGGATAGCCTGTTTACAAGGTAAGGGAAGGAAAGAGGCTGCTTGCAGCCATTCCTCCCTTTTGCTGGTTGTTTTGCTATGCTCTGCTGCCATGAACAGTTTGCCCTCTGCCATGTGCCACTCTGCCTCTGAGCCAGCCAAGTATGGACTGAGACCTCCACAAACTGTAAGCAGAATAAACCTTTCCTTCCTTCATTTTGGGTGTTGGGTATTTTGTCTCAGCAAGGAGAGAAAAGTAACCAAGACAAGGATACATTTATTTGTATACAATTTTATTTACACAAAACATTCATTACATTTTAATCATGACCCAGAGAAAGGCAAGAACAGAAACTCAAAGCTTCTGTATGTACTTCCTACATTTTTCCCACATTATAGTTTCTTACAAATTTTATAGTTTTAAAAAACCACAGATTCAGTTAAAATAAAATTGAAGGGATTTTAATAATTCTTCCTTGTGTGTACACACACACATAAAACCACACAGGAAGTACTGTCATGCCTAATAATCAAAAGTTTGATTGAGCTTTTGCAATTTTTAAGGAAAAATTTTAATATTTAATATAGATACACTATTGACTTTTATTTTTAATTTTTAAATGATAAACTTTGAGAAACATACAATTTATATCCCTAATCAGTCAGATAAGATTTAAACTCATCTGCAAGTTTACTTTGCAAATATTTTAAAATCTTTCTCCATGCTTTATTCTTATGTAATACAAGTTCATTTTCATTATGGAAGCCATAATTTTATGACTCTTCAGGACACAAACATTGACAAATACAGTGAGATATTAGTAAATCTGGGCTTTCTGAACTGGAGGACAGATTTCTCCTCTGCCTACCACCTTGCCATTTGATTTCACTCTCCCTCCCTCTCTCTCTAAAACCCTGGGCTCCCCAGCCCCGCCTGCCCAGCGGTCCTGAGCTTTGAGCTGCCCCCGGGGCTCTTAGTGTGTCTTCAGTATTTGTTTCCTCCTGGTCCCAGCGCCAGCAAGGTGGGAGCCCAGGCCGAAAGTTTCTGGCTCCCTGCTCACCTCTTCTAGCTCCAGCCCAGACCTAGAGAATTGCTCGGACTCGGGACTTGCTCTGAAAACAGAACCTGAGAATATACAGAGCCTATACATATTATGCATATATATAAATTAATGTAACCTATAACCAAGGAAATAGAAGTTGAAATCATTACCTTGCTCCTATGAGAGTCAGAGCACTACTATAAAGACCAAAGATCAGTGCTGCGAGGATGTAGGGAAAACGGCATGTGGGGAAAGTTGGGAGGGGCTTTAAGTGAACACAGTCACTGTGAAAACCATAGCAGTTTCTCTCAAAAAAGTAAGAGAAATGTGATCTAACAATTCCACGCCTGGGTATCTATGCAGAGGAAATACCATCGCTACCAGGAAGTATCCGTACTCTCATGTTCATTTCAGTGGTGTAGTCCCAACAGCCAAGTTACACGATCACCTAAGTAATCATTAATAAACGCTTAAAATGTGAACATGCAGAGGGAGGTACTAGTCAGCCTGTTGAAAGGAGGGAAGCCTGTCACTTGCACCAACAAGATGAATCTGGAGCAATTATGCTACGTGAAGTAAGCCAGCCACAGAGAGAAAAATACTACCTGATCTTACTCATATGTGGATCTAAAGGAAGGAATAGAGGCAGAGCATAAAGTGGTGTATGCCAGGGGCTGGTGAGAGAGTAGGAAATGAGATTTTGGCTAAAGGATGTAAAGCTGTAGGTAGAAAGCATAAATAAATTCTGACAGTCTCTTGCACAGGACTGTGACTATAGTTAAAAACACTGTGCTACATACTTTAAAATTGTTAAGATGATAAACCTCGAACATTCTCACCACCAAATATAAGTCTGTGAGGTGATATTCCAACTGACTTGGTTAAAACATTTCATGGTGTTTATATGTATATCAAAACACAGAGTATACAATAAATACATGTACTTTTATTCATAAATTATACTTAAATAAGGCTATATATATATATATATATATACATATGTTTTTATATACATGCCATGTATATACACATGTACACACACACATGCATACACACAATGCTTTCATGAGTTCTGCACATGGATACCCTTCAGAGAATAGTACTAGTGACCCTATTTCATTCATATTTTTATACTTTCACGCAGACTGCTTATTTTTCCCCAGTATTCATATTTGGTAACCACTACTTTATGTAAGAAGTATTGCTTTGGGTGATAGGTATGCAAAACACACACTTCTACTTTCACAGGATTTCATAATTAATTTATTATACCTATAAATTACTCAATTTTTATTGCACATTCTCTACCATATTTTCTATTAGATTACTATTTCAAGAAACAATTTTCCTTATGTATTGTATTACTATATTAATGGCATTTCTCAAATAATCTCCACAAATAAATATAGAATTTTGATGGGTGAATGATTCCAAGGAAAGCAGATTAAAGCGAGGGCTTTGTTTTTTTTCAAACTGAAGAACAGACAAAAAAAGACTGAGGAAGTCTGACAAACAGATATTGTTCACTGACTCTTGAGAAGAAATAGAAGCAAAGGAAAAATTGAAAATATTATTGGAAAAGTTGATATTGATGTATTAGTTATTCATTTTATTTTCTTCTGTACGTTTTCCATTGTGAGGCTGAATTATCGTTCATTGCCTCAAATTCTTGTCACTGTCTCAACTGTCTATGATGTAAGGTAAATAATACTGACCAAAAAAAGTTTGAGATATACATGCAAAAATAATATATTAAAATGTAATGACAGTTCATTCAAAATAACATTCAAATTGAAACAATAGTTATTCCCCAGTCAAACAGACATGGTTTTCTCATTAAAATTGTTCCTTTAATACAAAGCATGCATTATGAATTATTTAAGGTAGAAATTAGGCCCCAAGAGTATCTTTCATTATTAAAGAGGTAAGAATAATTCCAAGAGATGCCGTGAAACAACTGTTTATCAGCTACAAGTGAAAATGTGTCTGTGAACCACTCGTGGTTGCAGGATTTGGTACATAAGATAATCACTTATGCACCTCTTCCTTTCAAAACAAATATTCAAAGCCACTGTGACAAATTTGCAACATTTTTCAGGGGAAGGCCTTCCCTGCTTCTCAAAACACTAGATATTTGGTACAAAATTATCTCATTTTTATAATTAATGATAATAACTTGAAGGTTTGTCTTAACTATGATGTAATTCTACAATTAGAAACTTTTTCACTATCTCCTGTTTTGAAACTGAACATTTTCATTGTGATTGCTATGTTTATAGCCTGGCTAAGAGAAACTCATCCTTATGAAAGACTTCTAAGCATATGGGGTGAATGAACTGAAAAGTACATTTTTAAGAGGCAGATTTTCTCATTTTTGCTCTCTTTCAAATGGAGATACTGTGATCTGGTGCTCTGAAGATCTCGATGTTTGTTTCTAACTTAATACACTTTTAATGGTTAAGAGCCTGAGGATTATCAGATTCGAAGTATTCTGAAAGCACAAATTATTGGGGTTGTTTAAGACATGGTTAACTGTACCCTCTCATCATAAAAGGAAATCTTCCCTTGGTCAGAACCCTGGGGTACAGATGGTATTTCTTTTTAAAAACCTCTAACAAGACATGAGCTGGCAGTACAATTGGCATAGTGGGAGTTATTGCTATCCGGGTATGATTTTAATGTAGGATTCCCCTTCTCTTCTAGGGTATGTAATTGTTGAGAACAATTATTCCCTGCCGTGTCCCAAGTAGTGTCAATATGACAATTCATTTGGGAGATTTGTAAATCATTAGAAAAGGTTTGCAGTTTTTATCCCCCTAAGGACCATAATGTGCTATGTCACCATGGTGATTTATGATTCTTCCTGAATTTCTTTGGAATAGATAAACCATGTACAGCTTAACATCCTATATTCTTCAAATTAACCAGCATAAGTATCTCTACATGATCCATTTAGAACACAGAGAGGGGTAGATTTGAAGGTTCAATCACAGAAGCATTGAGAGGGGAATCTGTTTTAGAGTAATAACTCATATAATGAAAAATACAAAAATGAAAGCTGATTCAATTCACGAAATAAGCACGATAGCATTAAATTTGCTGTTATAATATTTTAAAAGACATATTTTCAAATGAGCATTTTTCTTAACTATCTGAGCACAATGTACTAAGAACAACTGGAAGACCAGATATACAAGATAGGGCTACATGTGCGGAAATGTAGACTAAAAGACTTTGGTAATTTTCTCTACTGTCTCATTCTGGCTCGATCAGAGCAGAGTGAAAGTAAGTGAAACTCACAAGTATGGAAGTTTTTCTGTCTCTTTCCCAGAGTCGGTCTTAGACAGAGTGAATGGCACTCACATAACAATTAGTAAACCCCATCTTATGCCAGTCAACTAATTGCAATCCTCTATCCTTCAAAGATGTTTCAAAAGCCGAAAGAAGTGGAGATCCACCCAAGTCCCACTAGGGGGCACTCTGGTGCTGCCCACAGCATTGAAGTCTTCTAGAAGTGATCCTATTTCTGTCTCTCTCTGGAGAAGGGAGGTGTTTCTCCTTTCTCTCTCTCTCTCTCTCTCGCTCTGCAAACCCCTCCAGTGTTAGTTATACTTACTAAACTTCTGCTTATTCTCCACAGTACAGCTCCTCGCTAAATATGAGCTAGTCAGCCCCACTTTCCCTACTCTTTCTAGCACTTCCCTCATGGCTCCCTGGAGGCTCTGGCCAATCCCACCTGAAACAACA
Source organism: Dinomys branickii (assembly GCA_004027595.1). Lineage (NCBI taxonomy): Eukaryota > Metazoa > Chordata > Mammalia > Rodentia > Dinomyidae > Dinomys > Dinomys branickii. Next base: position 250,818 of record PVLD010000559.1, on the reverse strand, counting down.
CAGTCACATTTCTATCTCTATATCAAGGATACAAATTGCCTAGGACGATGATCCTATCTTACTCATTCTTGTACATTTGGAGTCTAGATCTTGTATTCATATTGCTTAATATGATAAATAAAGGGCCAGAGCCCTCTTTACATTATTTTAAGTACTTTCACAAAATGGGATGAAAAGCTTGCTTTATGCAGTTCACAATCAATTCAAAGACTTGTGCCTTATGGAGACAATGTTGGTACCAATAAAGGCTCCCTTGATATAAAGCAGCAGTGTTCAGAACCGACCAATAGCTGGAAAGGAGCCTGCCGCCAGGGGTGTTCAGGTAGAACATGAACTGGGTGGCAATGTGACACAGGGACATCCCCGATCAGATATTTGTACTGGAGGGAAATTTTTTCAATTTTTCTATTTTCCACATGTGTAGTTAGCATGAAAGTGTTAGATATTTTTAAAAAAGAAAACTGAACAAATAAGCTTGCTTCCCTTGTGACAGAGAGGGCTCAAGAAGACCTCATCCGTTGAGTGTCAGGCTCCATTGATTTTTTTCTATTTCACCCTTGACTTTCTAAGTCCCCTTACCCAGATGCAAACCGAATGCGAGTCTGTTCTTGGTTCATGTCCCTCACCTCCTGTGTTCTATATCTTTAGCCTGGATCTACCTCTGCAGGTTATTAGATGAGATTCATATTCTTGGTGATGATTAGAACTTTCCTGACTGTGTCCCTTTATCTCTAGCATTTCTTTCCTTCCTCCCCTCTCCACTATTTTTGATTTGATCAAACAACCATCTGACTTCTCCACTCTGGTCTTGTCGTACACTCCTGATCCCCTGCCTCAGACCACTTCATCCCTGTGGCCCAAGACCCAGGATGCTACAGTCAAATATTTCTCTGGCAGTTTAAGGCTGTGAAGAAAAAAAAACTTTGGCTCAGTTCACTAAGCCTGTAGAAGAGTTGGGAATATTAATTAGTAAATTTACTTAATTTTAGATGCTATGAAAGCAGTGACAGCAGATACATGCTCTTCTTTGATTTCTCCCACCACAATTATAATCATCATGCCTAGTTTACCTTCATTTGGTCAAGGAACTCCAGCAGGGAAAACCAAAGAAGGTTGCTTTTTCTTTGGTAAAAGAAATTCTTCAAGTATAAATGTTTGCATACACCTGTCAAAAGGTTTCACTCAGAGACTCAAAGCTTTGCCATTTGAACTCAGAGTGCAGAACAACTCATGTCGAGGACAAAAATCATCATATAACAATCCCTTAGATTATGGGTCAGACAGGTGGGACAGGGAGATGACAGCAGTGTTAGTGGCCCCTTGTCACCCTGTGTTTGCAGGGTTACACACAAATGTAATTAGGGGGTGGTGCTGGTGTGCCTCTGGTCTCAAGGTTAATTAACCACAGGAAAATGACATCTTCAGGTGTCCTGTATCATAGCAGCGCTTGCAGGGAGAAGCATGATTTTAAACTGACAGAAGTAACACAGCCAGACAGTGCACCCAAAGCCAGCAGAGGTGAAAACAGAGACTGACATAGGTTGTTCACTGATGATGAGATGGAAAAAGGACTCATCCCTGCCCTTGGTAGAAATAACACTGAAACAGAAAGCACAGCTAGGACGGCTCTCTGGAAAGGGGACATTCGCCATGGCTGACTCTACGCAGAGAGCTTCGCTCTCCGGTCTGTCCTCCACTGCAGCCTTCTGGTGTCTGGCACTTCTGATCCTGGCATTTCAACCCCATCACAACAGACTCCACACTCCCAGCACCCCCAGCTCCCTTCCACGCCAGCTAGCGCGATGCCCTGGTGCTGAAGCCCCTGCCTCTCGCTGGAAGCTGAGACCTTCAGGAGATCCCTTCCTCTCTGGGGGTTTATTTTCTTCTCATTTAAGGCCCATCTTATTTTTCCATTGTTTCTTTATCCCCACTCTCCAGCAATGTCTGGACTGGTCTGCTCTGTGATCGTGCACCTTCAGTGACCTAGAAGAGAAACATTCAGAAAGAGAATCTCTGGTCCTCAGCAACACAGATCCCAGGATTGCTCCCAGGGCATTTCTGACTGCCTGTGGAAGTAGGCCTGAGTTGCCTGCTAAGGTGTACGTGTTGGGTGTAGACATCCCCTCCCCAGGGTGACAGCCACCCAGTCAGGGAGCACAGAGCCAGCTTAGTCTTCTCTGAGCACCGACCGCAGTGTGCCCAGCTCTCTCTTCAACCTAATCCCCTCTGCTATCAATTTGTAAACAACTCAGCTCTGCCTGCATAATATGTGAGCAGGCAATGCCAGCCCCACACTGTGCCCTTCCCCGCTCCCAGCCAAGTGCACCTGCTGCCCAGGGCTCTGGCTGCTGCCGCTGCTACTGCTGTTATTATGCGCTGCTATCGCCTGCCCTGCTGCTTGCAGGGCTGGCGGCACATCTTCGGCACGGGGAGGGATGTTTATTAGTTTTAATTGGTAGACACGGCTGGGCAGTGACATTTGGGGAGCATTGTGTCATTCGTTCTGTACCAAGCGCCGGCTGGAACGGCAGATGTAGGTGGCTCATCTCCGAGTACAACCCACAGGGCATTGCCTTCCAGAAAAGTAGCCATGGGGCCCCTTCCTTCACTGTAGGAATGCACAACTTCCCATTCTTCACAAATGTATGTTTTCACGCTCTCCTGCATGAAGAGTTTTTACCTATTGGAATACAGGGACACACTGAAAATAAATACCCTCCTTTCTCTAAAAACCTTAATCAGATAGCCAACAAATGCAGGTAGCTTTCTTTCTATTTGACCCACACATCTTCCCAAATTTACTGTGAGTATTCCTTAAGTTACAGCACTTATTCCTAAATGGCAACCTGGCTATATACTTAGCAAATCATTTTTACACAAAAATATGTTTTACTATCAAAGCCTGCTTCTAACTATAAATAATTTCTCACTGCTAAGAATCCCCAAAGCTGTGCGGTTTTTCAATCCGAAAGCTCAGTTTTCACGTCTAGCTACTCTTTGACTTCACGTTGTCCCATGACTTTGCTTCCTACAGAGTCCACACAATCAGACCCATAGCGGAATCACGTGATGCGCTAGCGCTCTTCCCAAGCAGCAATGAACATGTGAGTTGCAAATTGCCTCTCTTTGATAGCTAGTTCGTACAATGCATACACACAAAGGAAATAGTCCTTTGTTCAGGAGTCTTCTCTCTGCTTTAACCCATCCACGAAGCATTGGCTTCAGCAGATCATCGGAAGCCAAGAAGTTGGCTTGAAGTTGCTGCTTTATGCTTTAGTAATGGTGGTATGTGTCACGTATAGCTTCTGCTTGTTTATACATTTATATCAGCCTCAGCTGCTGTGGGACTGAGCTAAGGCTGTTTAGCAGCTTCCCAAGCACAGATGCAGGAACTCTAAAACTCTTCTGCCACCTAGCGGTAAAATAAAATCTACAGTCACTGGAAAGTGTAAATATATCTGTAGGACGGGGAAAACCAAATTGTACAATGTTGACTTCAGCCTCTTTTTAAAGGGAACATTTATAACATATATACCATGACCTCAAGTGTGGTAACTAAAACAGACCTAACAGTAACGTTTCAATGGCTCCAGATCTTGGCCACACTAAGCAACTAAAGAAGATGCCCTATATTAATAACTAATTATAGTGCTCTTGAGTTGTTGATGTATAAGGCAAAGTGACCCGAGCAAATAAAATCATTATACTGAATTTCTTCCCAGATTCTCATGGCTCTTTTTCAACCATCTGTTGTCAGCTATCCAACATTCCAGAGCAGAAGGAGGCCTTCAGAGTGGTTATGAGTAGAACAGAGATCATCTTTGAAGACATGTTAGCTCATGTCACACCTTAAGTATGCACAGCCACACTCACACCAAAGCACTGAGAAACAGGGAATATGCAGGTCCAGGTGGCTCACACACGAGAACACCAAAATTATTGGTTTCAAATGGTGACACATAATACTGAAAAATGAATAAAGACATTATTAAATTACTTCCAAGTCACTGCTGAGTGAGTCTCGGGTATTGTTTTGACTTAAGAATAAGGTCTAACGGTATCCCCCTAGATATGATAGATAGTTGATTACACAGGGTATGGGGAAGAACAAGCACCCCAAAAGATCCTAGGAAAATACTCCAAAGCACAGATGGTGCAGTTCCCGAGGCTGCTCAGCATTCCACAGTGAGGGAGATTTAGGTGATGCTGAAGGTATAGAAATTACAGAATCAAGTATTTTTCTCCTAATATGTAAAACAAGAAATCAAAACCTATGCATAATTTATGGAAGCCCCAGGACAGTCTTAAATTATGCAATCCATATATCCACAAAAGTTGCCTAATATATTCCTTAGTTACTTCATGACACTGATCTCCCCCATCCCAATACACACACATGCACACCCACAGCATTTCAGAGACAAGTCAGAGAAGCATGTCTGTATCTTTCATGGGAGAGAGATTAATTTCTAAAGCAAATACACCAGTGATCAGGGAAGCACAAAAGGCATTTGCTAACTAAATGCTTCTTTTATCAACTCAGTGGTCTTTCCTACTCAGAAAGCTTTTCAAACATGCATAATGGGATTAAAAGCACTCTCAATAAAGCTCATTACCTTAGCGGTCCTTCCCATCTTCATGTGAAATTAACTGTGTCTCCTATATGTACATCTACTTAAGGTAGCAATTTAATGGCAATAACATCTATATCTAAGAGAGTTATTTTCCCCTTGGATCTGCTTCACACTTAGGAGTCTTTTCATGCTGCTTAGAATAAAAACCAGAAGCACTATTTTCCTTCTGTTTCGGGGACATAATGAAGAAAGTGACAAAGGAAGAGAATTAAAGATTTTAAAAGCAATAATCTTAGAGAGAACAATGCCACAATATGTACTTTAAAATGCCTAATAGAGGAAGAAGATGAATGGACCACACATTTGATTTTCATTAAATATTGTCTACATTTTTATCCAGTCTTTGATCTTATTTTCATCTCCTCCTTTGCATACATCCAGGCTCTATCCTGCCACACACACAAGCTACCCTCATCTGTTTCTTTTTCTCATAAATTTTCCAAGTAGGTATTCTTATTCCACATTAGAGAGAGTTTGTGTCCTTAGCTCCCTGTCCATGTATGAGTAGAACACTGATTTTTCCCCCTAAGTTCTCATGGGCCACAGGATTCTCTACCCAGCTCTGGTACTAAGTCCCAATTTATCTAATCACTGTGTACTTTACACATCAGCTGAGAGTGGGAACCTGACCTTGGTCACGTCCATGTGAGTAGGAGGTACCCCATACTGAGCAACACGTATTGCAGGACAGAGGGCACACTGGAGTCCTACACTATGTCCCAGGGATAGAGCAACTTCCTCTGTGCCTTTGGACACAGTTCTTTGTAGAATTAACTCTTGAAATTGTCCCAGCCATCAGAAGATCTGAATGAAAGCAGCCTTGAAGGCCATCATGGAATCCGGGTCTCTGATGACATGGAACCCTGAGGGTCACCATCCTAGAGCCTCTGACTCTCACAGAAGCTGTTAGAATCTCAGCTCTTAGGTCAAATGGACCCTACCTATTCCCTTGCTTAATTACATGCAGGTGGAAAGACTGGGATAGTTTCAGAGTCCACTGTCTTCTAGTATGAACTCTCTCTACGACTTTTATATCAAAATCATCTTAACTATATTCCATCCTTTCCTCCCTCACACACAGTCATTTATAGAAACCTATAGGTTTTCATTTCTATATAACTCTTGAATCAACCCTTTATAATCTAGTCTATATTCATTGACTTTTGGTTAGACCCTTATTTTTGCCTTGGATTATTGTTATAATTTCATACCTCTTCTATTTCAAATAAATTCTTTATTCTGCCTCCATGTGACCATGTAAATTTCATATCTAGTAACTCCAGTCCATGCTTAAAATACATCAGAAATGTTCCCATGCATTCACATTCAAAGTAAAACCATTTGGCGTGGTAAACAGGTACTCTGTGCTTAACACATGATTGAAAAATCTAACTTATTCTCAAGGCTTTCTAGTTTCTGTCCTCTATCATCCAGCCATACAGAAATAATTATATATGTCAAATTTTATTACTCGCCTCTGGGCCTTTGCATGTCAGTTTTCTCTGCCTTACTGCCTGCTCTAATAAACACCAACTCTCATTTATTTTAGCTTGGTATCTTGTTAGCAACTACCCTAGAAGTCCTCTTTCCCATCCTAACTTTTTGTGGCTTCCCCTCACTCCTCCAAACTGTGCTGCACTTAACCCTTACATAGCACTGAGCTTACATTGTTTGTGAATTTGCCCTAGTACAATATGACTCAGAGTATGAAAGGATCAGCTTACTAATATCTGACATAAGGTCTGGTGTTGAAAACACTCTCATTAAATGCTTTGGATAAATGACTATATCTAATGACCTTCTAAATTTTTAAAATAATTCTAAAAGTCTCAAAGCCAGTTAACGGTGCAAATGCAGGAAGAGGTGAGATCTTTTGATTACCTGTCCTGTTACCTCTCTATTACAGATACATTGTTTTAGACTTAGTTTGCTGTGGACTCTAGTGGTTAAAACTCAGAACTGTCATTTAAGACAAATAGCTTGTGCTAACGGCTTTACCAGAGCAGTATAGTTAGAATTGCACAAGGCAAATCTGTTAACCTTCTTATCATCCTTCTTTTTTTATTTACAAAATAGAGGTAATAGTATTGTTCATCTATTTTTTGCTAAGAAATGATTAATGTAAGAGTCAGTGAAACCCATCTTCATGGAAATGATTAAAGACAATACCAAGACAAAAAACAGTGCCCTCGTGCTTTTTTGGTCTGCTAATATCCTCTGTGGGTTTACTAACCACAGGAAATACACCCACAGTGCACCCTCGAGAAGATGCTCTGCGCTCATCTTCAATATCCGAAAAAGTAGAAGAAACAAACAAAAGAAGCATAAAACATTATTTATACATATCTGTTTGTGTTGAAAAATGGAGTTCACTATATTTCTATTTCAATATGTGTTCATGTAGGAGGCAGTAAGTCCTAGATTTTGTAAAATTATATTTTGATGTATTTAGTCAATTCTATGTATACATAGATTCTACTCAGAATGTAGCAATATTCAATCCTATGGGGTGAAAGTCATTATAATTGGAATGGAGTAAAATATGAGGGTTTTTTTTTTTGGTTGTTCAAATGATCAGGGTTATGTTGCCACACAGATAAAGGCAGAATCCTCTATACAGAATTTCTTCCATAGTTCTCTCCTCCAGGGTTGTCTTACCTGAGAGCCACTCCCAAACCTCCTATGTAAGATGGAGGCTCACCTGCTCTCCAACCCCTGCACACAGGGTTCAAGGCCGTCTCACACAGACAGCCCCTCTCCGCCTTGCTTCCTGGGCTTAGCTTCTTCCCAGCTCGCTAATCATTCCTCTGTACAATCGCCTTTATTCTGCGTACTGGGCAGATGCCTCTTCTCTCCACCAGAGGGTAAACCTCGTAGAGGCTTCTTTCGAACGTGATGCCGATGTCTACAACAGTGTCTAGGAAGTGAGCATCCCCATGACATGTCTGCTCAGATAATAAGTGACTTCACAGTGTACACCACTTCCATTTGGAAATTGTCTGAAAATGAAAAAAAGGACCTAAGTTTTCTGTGGCCTTTCACTTGCTTTGTTTCTCTGGCACTCAGTGTTTTGTTAAGCATGCCGTTGCAGAGCTGTCTATTGCCTTCAATGGTCCAGCATCTTCAGGAATTTTCATTTTTTTACTTTAATTTTATTTGTTTTAAAGAGAATAATAAAAACAGAACAATGGCAAAATATCAAGGACATAGAGAAAAACAAAACAGAGCAAAAACAATGAAAATGGCGCAGGGTTTCAGAACAAAGTGATAGGAATTAACAGTGGCTGTTACGTTACACACGGTTACCTTGGACGGAGCTGCTCAACACGGGGTGAGGGAAAGGAGAAGATGCGTATTTTTCACTAGAAGTTGCCACAGGTTCACAAGTGATGAGCATCTCAACCAGAACATTCTAAAATCATTCTGTTATTTAGAAATCTTAAGTGTGTCCCTGGAAATCTGCAGTGTCTGGTGCTATAGCTCATGTGTGAGAATACATGATTGATAAAATGCTTAAGGAAAGTTAATGGTTTTATATTTTACTTCACTGATTTAAAAAATTGTATTTATTCTCTGAGACACAAAACAGTGATATAAACGAAAGGAATACAGTGTTCTTGTGGCTTACAAAGTGCTCTCCCAACGCTTTGCTAATGCTGAGCGTTACTGGCAGCCTGTGAGCCGCTGCAGGAAGATGACAGAGGAAAATGCGTTTCTAAGACAACAGCATTTTCTTTAGGTCTTATGCCATAATAATAGTTCCCATGGCTTATTTAGAATTCAGGATCATTTAGAATTTAGCAGGAAATAAAAGTGTATATTATTTAAACAAGCATCCCTTCAAAGGACCAGAATAAGTAGAAGTAACCTTTATTTTTGATTGAAAGTACTGCAATAACTTCATAGCAATTAATACAGAGCGACCATGAAAATAAATTCAGGTATTTAGGAATAAACTACATTTTAATGAAATAAGTGGTCATTGATGTTCATCTAATTTGAAAAGGTTTTTCCTAATATCAGAATATAATTTTCATTAGTCATGAATTTCAGATTTTATGTTAACTTCTGTCTTAATAACTTGAATTTGCTCATCCTGACTATGCCCACAAAATATATCATATGGAATAAAATTCATAAATATATAATAGTCAAAAATCTATGCAAACATTTCATACAAACATATATACTGAGTACCTCATCACTCATTTAAAAATATTTTATAGTGATTTTAGTCCAACATTTTCTTAGTCTGTATAAATGTTAAAATCATTTTATTAATTATAATTTGCTTTTATAAATCTTATTACCAGACATCTGTTATTGAAAATGATTTAAAGCAATTTTTTCTTATGTAATATCGATAAAGGAGGAAAACACATATTGGGTAGAAAGTTATTTTTATGATGGAATTCATTTTGTATATTTTAAAATTAAGTTTTATGAATTGTGTTTATGTCATAAAATAATCCTTATCTACGCTTCCATTTTGCAATTGAAAACATGTCCAAACTTAAAATTTAGCAGTTTTTCCTTTAATTTTGTTTTGGAAAATAGTGTGAGGTCAAGTCAAGAAAAGCTGCAAGAGCAGATTGTAGTTATGATACTTTAAAGAATAATTAATGAGTACCTGCAATGTAGGAAGAAAAGCAGTAAAACAATGCTAATACAAACCAGATTGTAATAAGTGCCAAATGGGAGGTACACTGTCCTAGGCACCTTGGAACTGTGAACGAACTAACCCTTTCTTTGAACCAAAACTCACCCTAGTATGATTTGTGAGTAAAAAGCTATTACAAATGTCAACAGAAAATACAGAAGGAATGAGATCAAAGCTCTGGATCACTTTCAGTGTGTTCAAGTAAGACCATGAATGTACTAATTAACTAAACATTCCCTTTACTCTTGGTAGATTTTCCAAAAGTTGCCCCTCTCTTGCTTCTGTCTCCCTGCTCACAGTGAGCCTTCAGAAAGAGCCGTTCCCTGGGCCTCTTCACCTTGCCAGTCTGGTCTTCCCCATCCTCCTGTGCTCATGCTTCTTCAACCAGTTTTCAGCACATGATACTGCGCTCACAGCCAGGCCAATTTAAGTTATTTGGGGGATAAGTCTTTATGAAACACTACACTATACACCTCACCATAACCAGTCCTTACTCCGTGACTATGTGGCCATCATTCAGTTAAGGCTCAGAACAAATAGGTACTGTATTCTATGATCTTCATAGGATCTCTGTCACTCACATCCGGCTATCTTTTGAGAGTTTACAGATACATTTTTCTTAAAATTTGTTGGTTTATCTTGCTGAGACAGTTAGACATATTTGCAGAAAATACTCAGACCGATTCTATTTGCCTATTACTTGCAAAATTGAATGACACATTTTGTCTATAATGTATTCTATGTTTCATGTTCTGCAACTTCTGAAAAGTCTATCATTCTTTATGTGTTTCTTCCCTACACAATTTCTATCCATTATCTTCTCAGTTCCACTGTTAAAATACATTTCATAATTGAGTTACTTTCATTTAAATTAATATGCTCTATATACATAATCACCTAGCTATTGAAAAATTTTTATGCTTCTATGTTAAATATTCTGGCTAAATTGAAAAACGTGTACAAAAGCATACATAGATGTATTTCTAATATTCAGATTACTTTATAACACCAGCATCAATGAATTTACATAACACTAAATGTCAATGCAAGTTCACTAAACTGACAGTTCTAAAATCCAACAATTTGTTTTGAACCAATGGTAGCAAATAAGGATGAAATAAATTAGGATTCTTGTCATTCTGACTATGCCTATTCTGAATCACCTGGCTGAGAACAAAGGGCAGCATCTACCAGAATGATTAAACACCACAAAGTAAAGCTTAATTATATTCTGGTCTAAAACACTTGGTAATTTAAAAATATATCTAATTTGATAGGAAAAGCAAAATCTCTGAGATGATCAGATCTGCTGATCACTTTTCTTGAAGATTGTCTCTAGGATGAAGTGAAGACAAATTACTCCTAGATACATAAATACATAGGTTTTCAGAATGCTTAAGTGGGACAGACACCCACAGAGTGCTTGCTTTAAGTCCTTTATTTTGTAAGTGGGGAAGGGGGCTCCACTGAGGGGCTGAGTTGTCACTGAGAAGCAGGACTAGAACACAGCTCTATAGATTTGCAGTTTGGGATTCTTTCCACAATACCATCCTCTTCTGTCATTCTTTAATAAATGGAGAATAATACTGGTCTGGAATTCATAGGGTTTGAAATCGCTCTGAAATATTGTTATGATATCTAGAGTTCTTTACAGTAATTTTAGGACCCACAAAAGTATTGAAATATGTAGAGATCACTTGATGAGTTATTCAAAATTCATTACAATATTCTATATTTAAAATAAGTAATGTGCTCCAATGTGCAATTTGGTAGGCATCTATATTAAGTCGGCAGAGGCAACTTTATCCTTATGTAATCTCACCCCATCATTTGTTTTCAACTCCCATCTACGTGATGATGAGTGAACTCTGGAGCTCAAATCTCTGTTTTGCACCCCAGACCTCATTACTGAGTGGTCAACAATAACCTGATGACCACATGCAAGTCAAACTCAAAACACCAGTATTTTGTCACTCAGGCACACTCAGCTATAAAAGTTAGAAAATAAAAATCATGCAGACTTCATTATTCTCTACTATCGTCAGAAGCAAGAAGCAAGCACTTACCCCATGGAGCACACCTTGGCCATGACGGAAATCTACTTCACGTCTCACATGGACTTAGTCAATAGATCTTACTTCTTTACCTGCCAAATATCTCTTTCTAAAGCTGGGTGTGGTTCTGCATACCTCTAATTCCTGAACTTTGAGAGGCTGAGGCAGGAAGGTCACAAGTTCCAACCCAGTCTAGGCAACTTAGCAACTTGGTGAGACCCTGTATTTGCTTCTGCGCCTTAACTGAACTATGGCCATATATTCATTGAGTAGGGATTGATTTTGGTGAGGTGTATAACGTAGTGTTTCATTAAAAACAACTTAAATCGGCCTGGCTGTGAGCGCAGTATCATGTGCTGAAAACTAGTTGAAGAAGCATAAGCACAGGAGGGTGCGGGAGGCCAGGCTGGCAAGATGAGGAGGCCCAGGGAACGGCTCTTTCTGAAGGCTCACTGCGGGCAGGGCAACAAAGGCAAGAGAGGAACAACTTCGGAGACCTCACCTCAAAATACAAATAAATACATGAAGACAAAAAGGACTGGATATAGTTCAGTGCAAAGGTCCTCAATATTAAGTGTAAGGCACATAAAATTTATAAATACACATACAATGTTAGACATCACTTTATTATACCAGTGAATACCTAAAGCTCCCACACTTTCCCCATGTCACCATCCCTATGTAAGTCTTGTCTAAAACCTTGCACTTTTCTGCTGCATTAGTGGCACAGCTTCCCCTTTCATTATTCTCTGAAACATAAATTTATTTACTTATTTATTTATTTTTATCTTTTGAGACAGTATCTCACTATACAGTTCAGTCTTGCCTTGAGCTCACTTTGTACCCTGGGCTGGTCTTGAACTCACAGCAATCCCCTGCCTCAGCCTCCCAAGTGCTGGGATTACAGGTGTGTGCAACCACGCCTGGCGCTCTCTAAAGTATAAATTTAAAACCTACAGATTCTCATAGTGCACATTCTTATAACCTTGCTAGGAAAGTCACAATCTGATTCTGAGTTACCTAATCAGCTTTATCTTCCTAGTCATTTTGTACTAATATTATATTTTTTTAAATTTCTTGGAAAAGTGTGTGTTCTTTTTGACACTTAGACCTTTGTGTAGCATAATAGTAGATTAGCCTCTTTTTGAGGACGCACCTACTGACACTACCTCTTCCAAATGAACACAGATCTGCTTTGTTGTGATCCAATTAAATCATTATCTCTTCTAGGAAGCCTGCCTTTAGCACCGAAGATGTATGAGATGCCCCTTGCAGTGGATAGACAACTGGTCATCAACTTGTAACACCCAACTGAACTGAATCACCACCGTGCTGGGTGTGGGAGGCCCACCTGAGGATTACTGCCGACAAAATAAAAAGAAGTGGAGGGAAGAAGAGGTGCTGTTAGGGAGCTGTTAGTTCTCCTGGGGCTATTGGTTCTTCTGAAGGAGCTCATCATGCTGGCTTTCCTGATGAACTCAGCTGTTCTCATTGTGGGAGGTGCTCGAGACCTTGTTGTAGCTGAGAATGGCTGTGGTATGTTTTGCGGGGAGCTCTGGGCTTTACTTTGAGCCTCGCTTCCTGGCTCCAGTGCAGATCCCACAGCCTGCTAGCACAGATCCTTCATCCCACTGGCACAGACTCTCTAGCTTCCACCACTGAATTTTGGGCCTTCCCGGTACAGATCTGTGAAACAGTCTTGTCTGAGACATTGTTATGGGCTCTAAGCCTCTGGATTCCTAGGGAGCATTGTTGTGGACTCCTCTAGGGCTTCAGCTGGACCCATGCAGGACACTGTCATGGAATCCAGCACCTCAGCTGGATTTTTTTGGTCTTTAGTGTATAGATGGATTTCCTATACTCTGTGCATGACTCTTTGGATGACTACTATAAAATAATCTTAAATTTATGTGCCCCGTATTTTCCCCCTGGCCAGCCCTGAGTCCAATGTCCCTCATAATTGCTACTACACAAAAATCAGATAGCGTCAATTAGCATCATGATTTCCACTTTAAAATTAATTTTTCAATGTGCTTTTAATTTTCTGGGACTATACAGGTTCCACTTCAGAAAAACAAGGGCATACACTCCAAATGTAAGTACTTTATATTTCTTACAGCACACTTAGTTCTGATACTGAGAAAGAAAACTTGTCAAGCACCTCCATGTACCAGATTTTTAAGTATTTATTATACTACTTAATTTGCTTTTAGGGTGAATACTTTATAGTACCAGAAACTTAATTTAAAACAGTTTAAACAAAAAGTAATCTTGTAAGCTCACACAACTACCTAGATTAATCAATTTAGAAACAAAATTTATTTCCATATACAACTGGATCTAGGACTAAATTCATGTCCTTCCCATTTTTGTGTCTGCTTTCCTGCAAGTCAGTCTGACAGTCTCTTACAAATAGCGGCTCTGAACAGCTGTGTTTATTCATTGCATTCACCATATAGCTCTAGAAGAAATGGAATTTTGCTTTTCCAATAATTTTAGCAAAAATCCCAGGGACTAACATGGGCCATGGACTCATCTCTGACAAAATCCCTATGACCGGGGAGATTGAAAAGTGCAATTACTGAGCCTGAAGCTCCCAAGCCTAAACTAAGAGTGATAGAGTGAGAACCACTTGCACCTTACTGCCTGTGATTAGAGTAGGGCTTATTGCCAAAAGAAAATCTCTTATTAAAGGAAGAAAGATGTATGCTATCCAGGTAGAATTACCACACAAGGCCACTACAAAGTTCAGTAGTGTTTGAGGTCAGTGTTATTTCCACATGTTTTTCTACTAGATTAGTGGTCAGCAAATATTTTTCTGTAAAAAATCAGACAGTAAATGTGATATCCTTTTGTAAGCCATATATAGTCTCTTGCATTTAAAAGAAAAAGCTTCTCAAATATATGATATTTTCTGAAGTTTGAGGCCTGAGATCTGGGTTTGTAAGAATTTTAGTTTGCTCATTGTACTCTAGACAAAGTAAGTGAAGGGAGGGCAGAAGTCATGTCTTTTTGGAGTTTATATTCCTGGTGCAAGCTCCCTGTGAGGGCTCAGTAAATTCGCGTTTGCTAAATAAATGCAGACGTGGATCAATGAGAATTGGAATGAGGATATGAATTGGAGAAACTTTCTATATAATGCATTAGAATAACCAAAAATGGTATCTTATTTTTTAAACTTGATACACAGCTATTTGAACATGGCCTCTTGGAAATAAAAATGTGAGGAAAGAAAGAGGAAGCTATAACATTAAAGAGAATTCTCCACCAGTTTTTAAAAAATCATGTAGAGTTTGCAGCGGTGGGGATTCTGTCAGGATTATATAGAAAAAATATGACCTGAAGGACTGAGGTTAACAGTCTTCTGACGAATGCACTCAATGAGATAATAACTGTCACCTGCCTAAAGGACAAAGCCACGGAGGGAAACCATGGAAAGATACATGGGAAGGCAGGGATCAGTTTAACTCTTGCTGCCAAGCTCCTAAGGATAAAGCAATTGGTTTCCTGAGGGCCCACTTGCTAAGACTCATAGCCATGACAATGAGTAGAGAAATAGAAATTTCATAATATCTAGAATAAACAGAATAGAAAAAAACATCATATTGCAGTAAGCGTTTCATCCATTAATTCAGGTTATCATCCATTAATTCAGGCAATTGGCAGTATTTTCTCATTTACCTTTACTATAGTTTTGATTGCATATACTGTATTCCACCCTTCCCCCTCCATCATTCCAGGTCTGCTTTTTTGGTGAGTCTACAAATTTTTGCTGTTATGTAGAAGTCAAATCTCTTACGTCAACATGGTTTTCATGTTACTTGCTCCTCACCCCCGTGATGTCCACACTTTCTTCCTCAGTTGAAAGCACACAAGCATGGTACAGACTGCATCTAACCACAACTCGTGCTCTGTAGAAGCTGAGGGCCTTCCACCCAATGATATTACTGTATTCTCATTCCTAGGACCTTTGAAAGCAGTGTCACTCAGGGAAGAGGGCTTGCTATAGATGTGACTATTAAAGATGTTCACATGAAGGCATCCTCAATCCAAGTGTCCTTATAAAGGTGACATATATGAAAGACACAGAAGACAGTGACACAATGACAGAGGCAGAGATGTATGTAATGTGAACACAGTCCACACAGAAGAAAAGGAGACTATATACCGACAAATAGAAAATGTGACAACTGCCAGCTGGTGGAAGATGCAAGGAACAGATTTTCCCCTAAAACATTTCAGAAGAGTTCAGCCCTGCTGACATCTTGATCGCAGATTCTGGCCTCCATGAGAAAATAAAATTTTGTCTTAAAAGCCACCTACTTTTTGCTAATTTGCTACAGCAGCTGTGATTATTCAGTGATTTCTTTCATAATATGCCCTGGATCACTCCAAACTCCGCATCTTCTAAACCTTATCTGATGCACCCAACATGACTGACTATTCAACTGTTATGTTTTAAACAAATGACCATATACTTCCATGATTGATTTATTCTTATTTTACTCTCCTAAAACTAGTTTGTTATGCTCCTCTTAGTATAAGCTTACTTTCTTTCACTGAAAATAAATAAAAGTAAACAAAGAAGACTTATACACCTTACCATCCAGTATTAGCTGAATTTATCCTAAATATGTAGGTGAAGTAGAGATACTCCTCACTACATATCTAGACACCAGTGCTATGAAAATTTCATCCATCTATACCAATCGAAAACCAGATTTCCAAAGGGTCACCCTTCTCTTCTAAATTGCTAAGTTTTCTTCCCACTGGGTCATTTTCCTCCGCTTATGACAATAGTCTAGTCTATACCTTCTGTCGCTCCATTTCTTCATCCCTTTTGCAGAAGCCTCTGCTGAGTCACCTGACCTTACAGCCCCCAAGTCTTATGCTGTTGTTATTCCGTTCCTTCGGCGCTCGCCTCCACCACTTTTCTGGCAGCTTTTGTTGTTAAACTGAGTGATAATTCGATGATCAGTTCCCCCACCCCATTAACTGACTGACCAGTAACACTTGCCAGAACTGTCGCTTCTTTTTCTTGAATACACTCTCTTCACTAGGCCTTCACTTATTTCCATACCTACCGTGCTCACCGCTCGTCTTGTACCCCCTCTCTAGCAACCCCCAGACATATCTTCCTATCTGAGAATTCTGCAAATGTTCTTTGTCCTCTTTACTACCTACATGCATGGATTTTTAGATCGCAGTCTCAGAAGTTGAAATATCATCCATTACCAGAAAACTCCTAGCTTTAAGTTTCCAGGCAAAACTCATCTCTCAAATTTCAGTCACTTCTCTTTAGAGATCTACATGGCATTTCCATCGATTTGCACCTGGAGATTAACATTTCAAACTTAACACCTAAAACGCAACCCAATCCCCCTGCTGAACGTCTTAATTTCACTTGAGTAGAGGGCAAATCCATCCACTCCTTGTAGAAGGCAAAACTCCTGACCATGTCATTGCTGACTCATAAAGCCTACTTTCGCCCCATATACTGGGTATCAGGAAAACTTGTTTGCTGTATTTTCAAAATACATTAAAAATGAAACCATTACTGTGCAATGCTGTTGCCAACCCCTGGTCTAAGCCCCCAACAGGGGGCTCTTCTCTTTATTTTCATTCCATCTTCTTTTTTCCTTTTAACCTATCTTATGTCATAACCAGAGTTTATACAATTGCTTTTTAAATAGATCTCAGTTTATATCATTTCTCAATGGGTTATTTCATTCAGAAATGAAGTCAAACCCCTATGAGTAATGTATATCCATTTACTTCTCTTACTTCACTTTCTGTTCTCTCCTGAATCCATATGTGTACAAGAATAAAGATATCCTTGAGGTTTGTCCAATAACCTTGGATACCTTTTCAGCTTAAAGAATTTACACTTTTGTTCTCTTGGTGTGGAATACCCAGTCCTTAGATATCAACAGGTATAACTTCTTGGTTTCCTTTTATTCTGACTCAAATATCATTTTCTCAATGACCATTCTATTTTGAGAATTTCCTGGCCACAAGCTACCTCGCTATTTTCCTTCCTGTCACTTAATGCTGCATGACATAATTTACT
Source organism: Dinomys branickii (assembly GCA_004027595.1). Classification (NCBI taxonomy): domain Eukaryota; kingdom Metazoa; phylum Chordata; class Mammalia; order Rodentia; family Dinomyidae; genus Dinomys; species Dinomys branickii. The sequence goes on along the minus strand of PVLD010000559.1, from coordinate 233,400 downwards.
TAATTCTTTGATTAATTGTTTAATTTCTATCCCTTTTCACTAGAAGATATCTCTATAGGGTAAAGATTATTTATGTATAGAATATATCTTGATAGGGTCTGTTATTTTCTCCACAGGCAGATACCAAATTTTAGGACACTACCTTGTGTCTATTAGGTACTCATGCAACTAAATTAAATAAATAACTTTCTAGTGGAATAAGAATCAGAAAGATTGAATCTCAATTCCTACCTATGTTCAAACATGCAACATGTGTTTCAAGAAATATTTTTAATTTCAACATTTGTCTTCAAAATGATTGCTATGCCAATAAATTGAACAATTAGGGGGAAATGATCTTTAGGACCCCTTGTAGATGTCATTTCATGATTCCAAAATGTTAATTTATGACAGCAAAATAGAAAAGAACTGACACTTATTGGGCACTAATATTGTGCTAGATCTTGTACCCTATCATCTTAGTCACTGAAAATTCCATGAAGTATTCTCATCCCTATTTTATTGGTGAAGTATCTGCAGGAGTCTAAATTATTCTGCGAGCAACAAGAACCAAGATTCTACCACTTACCTCTCTTAACCACACAGTAACACTTGTCATTAGCTGACTTGGAACCCATGTCCTAGTTTGGTTATTGTTGGTGACCTCTATATTTCCTGCCTAGCATTCTTCATTTGGTAATCCACAGCTCTTCCTCTTCCATGTAGCTCAAAAAGTGAATTGATACATTTAGATAAAACTCCACTAAAATGCACAGCTTATGTACACTCAGCCAGTTACTGACTTTCCTATGGAATTACATGGAGTAGGCAGCTTTGAAAGACTGCTTGCAGGTATATGTGAGGCTGTATGTGGGGAACGACTGTACCAAGATGACAAGAAGAGGAAGACTTGGAGTTTCACACTCAGTCCTCTAATATCAGACATATACAAGGTTGGATTTCAACTCTGTCCTTCTGACAATGACACTATTTTATTTTTCTTGGACTCATAAAATAATAAATTTTCCTTTCTGCCACATGGTTCTTCATATGTACAGAAACTGCATATGTATTTGAAAATTTTGTATTTATTGAACATAGAATTACAGGGTATCAAAGCACAAGTACTACACAAGGTACTCTGAATTCCAGACTCAAACCCCCAATGAAATATAATAAAGTTCAAGTGAGCATGCATTGGAAAGTGAACCTGAACTAATTAGAAAAACCTCAGTCACATAACTATCATAAAATGTTTTGTCTCTAGGAAATATTTCTAAAAACCAAGAATGAAACCAGAACTAAATATCAGTGGTACCCTGAGGGCCACAAGTCCTTGGTTTAAAGCGAAGGTTTGCAAGTTCAAGAAACCTTAAGAATCTGAGACAATGATAAAAATGAGTGGATATTTAAAACTAAGTGAATAAGAAACAGTGATTGTGACTGCAGACCATGGAAGAAGTTCCCCTGACTGACCAGTAACAGGTCCTGCTCAGCTCCAGCCACTCGTCACCATTTCTATAGACTTTCTAAAAACATCCAGGTATTTACGTTTCCATATGAAACCTCTGTATTTCGAAACGCTGATTCCAGGTTTAACATTGTGAAGGCCAAGCAGAGTATCTGCTGGCCATATTTAGCTCTGTGCTAAAGTTATAACTCAGACTTTTACCGCCTATCCACTTCCAGTAATGACCAAGCAAATTACAATCTAACCCACAAGGGGGAAAAAAAGGAACAGAATACTGTGGTCTCTCCTGAAAAGCCGTGAGAAAGCTTTGTCTTTGATATGACTTGCAGATTTTACACAGACTAAGTTGAATATTTTAAAATTGTAGTGTCTTGAATTACTTCCACATACTGAGATATGGAAGATTTGGTTTTGAGTCTTAACTTGCTTGGTTCATCAGAGACAAAAGCAATGCAGAGGAGGCAGGAGTTACCAGAGAGTGTGTCTGCCACCATGAGGCTCCTCAACAAGCCCAAGGGTTTGCTGACCATAGAGCAGCTGCAGAAGTGGGAGGAGGAGGAATTTATCACAGGTTCAGTCTCTGTGCTGATGCAGTTGATCAAGGACAGCGCCCAGGTTTTCACCACCTCTCAGAACAATAAGAAATTCCGGGGTATCATGAAGGCCTTTGACAGGCACTGCAATGTGGTCCTGTAGCATGTGAAGGAGGTGTGATCTCAAGTCTGCAAAGTCAGCAAACATGTTGCTTGGAGCCTCATTAGATGTTATGAAAGTCCCTTAATTCCATCAAAGCAGCACCCTGAGAGGGGTCAACATGCCTCCTTCCTCACCCTGTCTGGCTCTTCACTCCTCACCAAGTTGATCTGGGACATGCGGACATGGGCTGCTTCTCAGTTCTCCGAAATTTTCTATGAACATATCTAGGATTTCATTAGCATAGCTGTAGATGAAGAGATTTAGGAAACATTTTTTCTCTAGGTAAAACCAGTTCTCAAGCCATACTGTAGTTGTCAGAAGTGGAATAGCATTCCCTTTTCTTTTTTTCATTCATATCACAAAATTCCTACCACTCTTGGAAGCAGTTGGATGTCATGGGCTGAGCAGTAGTCACACACAAGAAAATAAGAGCCAAGTATTAGAAGAGCTGACTCAGTACACTGATTTGCACAACAAAGGAGAGCAGGAGTCAAGCATAGTTAATTTGGAGGTTCTGCTAAACAAAACTAAGGATTTGTGTATTCTAGTCCTCAAGTTGAATACTGACCAATATTTGTACTCTTTAAGATCTGGAGAAAGTAACTTTCCACTGTGGTCAATTTGAGGATTGTTTTGCAACTTGTCTTGGTTGCTTTTTTCTTGTTGCTGAGACAAAATACCTGATACCCAAAATGAAGGAAGGAGAGGTTTATTTAGCTTACAGTTTTTGGAGGTTTCAGTACATACTCAGCTGGCTGTGAGGCAGAGTGGCACATGGCATAGGCCAACAGTACATGGCAGTGGTAACAGCAAAGCAGCACGCACAAGAAGGGACGAAAGGCTGCAGGAATGGCAGCCAGCTGCCTTTTTCTCTCCCTTGCATATACAAACTATCCGACTTAGGGAGGGTATAGCTCACACCCATAATCCCAGCAAACTCTCCGCCCTAGGGTGGGTATAGCTATCACACCTATAATCCCAGCTTTGGATCATGGATCAGTCATAAACTCTAAAAGCCACCCCATAACTGCATGAGGATTTGGGAGGACATGCAGACACAAACCATAACACAACTTAATGATTTTTAGTGAGTGGGAACTAAACACCGCTACTGATATACCTGACCTTCTTCTCGAATGCTTTTTTCCTTGACTTGGAATCATTTTTCTTTTACTCTTGAAAGGTTTATTTTAACCCAAAATTTTATTCTTCTAATATCAAAAGGTTTTCCCCTCATGTTCACATTCATTGAATCATATTTTAATGTACTTATTAAATTATTTTTTCTTTTTAAAAATTAATTAAATTTATTGGTACATTTTAAATATTCATAATGACCACATTGATCACAGGGACTGTGTACTGTACATGATGTATTTTAACTCTATTTTTCTCATTGCCTGTACCTCCCCTCAGCCTCTCTTCACCTCATTTTTTTTTTAATTTTTAAGACAAAAGAACCCAGAATAACACAGAACAATACAGAAAATACCAAGTTATAGAGAAGATAGTAGGGAATTGGCACTGGATGCTGTATAACATAGTTATCTTCATATTTGTTGTAACAAAATCAATAAAGGATATACAAATCACAGAGGAGACAATAGGGAACCAGCTCTGGATGCTGTATTACATAGTGTTGTCTTTCCATTTGTTAATACAAAAACAATAAAGGAAATATCAGATTGCAGAGAAAATAGTAGGGGATTATCACTGGATGTTTTATTAGATAATGTTATCTTCATCTTTATTACTCAGTTATATAGGTGATGGCTCAGTGACAAAAGTCATTTTAAATTTTAGTTTATAGGAGATTTGCTTTTCTGAACTTTAGAGGTGTACTTTTGATTGATTTCTAATGACAAAGTGATATTTTTCCATGTCAAATTGATTCTTGGAAATCATCTTTTTCTTAGGCAATGCATCAAAATTAACCCAAACGTGTCTTTCCTATTTTAGTGCATTTTTAAAAATATGATTTAAAGTAATTGTTATGGTGTGTGTCCGGATGTCCTCCCAACGCCTCGTGCAGTCATAGGGCGGGCTTCCAGGGTTGTTTTGATCCACGGTCCTGTGCTGGGATTATGGCTGTGAGTGCTACACCTGCCATGGGGTGGGTAGTTTGCATACAGCATAAGAGAGGGAAAGATCCTGCTTTCTGCTGCTCCTCCCTTTGTTCTCTGGTTGCTTTTGCTGTGTTCTACTGCCATGAGCTGTTGCCCTCTGCCACATGCCACTTTCCCTTAGACCCAGCTGAGAATGGACTGGAACCTACACAAACTGCGATAAATAAACCTTTCCTTCCCTAATTTTGGGTATTTTGTCCCAGCCATGAGAGAAAAATAACCAAAACAGTAATGCTCCTTATTATATAGCAAATGTGATACATTTATAGATGTGTAATTTAAAAATAGTGTCTTCTAAAATTTCTCTTTAAAAATTAATTACTCATTCATTTAAAAATAAATATTAAGCCAGAAAACAAAAATTTCCATTTAATTCTGAGTTTCTAAAGATCCAAGTGACCTGAAGAATTCACCATAAATCTAGGCTTCAGGTTTTAAGCAATGGGTAGATGCATTCTCACCTGTGAATTCATTTTAGATTATATAAAAGGAACAGATGAATTTTATTTCATTTTAGAAATGTGCTTACAAATTCTTGGAACGAAATTCTGGCATTTATTTTCAAATATTTATAAATCTATAGAAGCACTGATTGTTGTGGCTCACACACAGACCCCCAATATAAACATAACAGCTTTATATAGAGAAATGCACTTTCATTTAGCAATATCAACTCTCCCTGCCCACTGTGGGAGGACTAGGCCTCCGTGCCCTATTCACATAAGCTCTGGGAAATGGAATAGGGGAAAGTAACGAAGTGTCAGTGGTGAGCGCAGTGTTCAAGGGTCTCTGCAAGTTTCTGCCAGGCTCCTGCCCTCTTCCCCTGAACACCACAGCAGCATGCCAAGTTATAACTGGTCTTCACTCTAAGGTCTTAAGTTAGGTGTCGTATGGCATAAAGCAGAGCCCTATCCACAGGATGAAGGAAGGAGAGCTACTGCAGCCAATCCACAATGAAAGAGAAACCAGTATACATTATTGTCGCCCACTGGGGTTCGGAGAACACTGCGTTCATAGCTTCATTGCAGCAAGCGCTTATAAGCACAGAAACTGATACCTAGAAAATGTGTGCTGGTGAAGCAAAAATCTATAGATATCATGTAGCTTTGGGCTCAACAGGCAGGTGGCATGGAATATTATTTTCACCTTAGAAAAATGGTGATATACAATGTATGGCACAATGTTTCGCAAAACTGTCATCGTGGTATTACAGAAAGCAGAAAATATTACCAGAGATTCTGTAGCTATGTGCAGGAGTTGTTTGTTATCCGCCACAGTTGATGAATACCATGAGAAAGAGGAACCCAGGAAAGAATTTGCCTGTTTAAAAGAAAGAACAAAAAAGAATCCAAATGTCCCTGAACTTCTAGGTTTTAAAGATGGAACTGATTCTCATCTCCAGGCTGGGATGATCCCTCGATGAAGAGAGAGCTGGGGAGAAATACCTGCCTGAAGAAAGATTATCATAGCTTGTGATAAGATCCCTGACTGAATTCTACTGTTCTCCAAAATTTTTTCTGTTTCAAACAGAATGATAATGAAAATGTTCTTGCCATGAGATGGTGACTCACAGCTATAATCTCAGCACTCAGTAGACTGAGGCAGGAGGATCACCACACATGTAAGACCAGGTTGTGCTGCATAGTGAACTGAAGGCCAGCCTGAACTATACAGCCAGACTGCCTCAAAAAAATTAAATGAAAAACATCTAATGGTAAAGTTATTTTCCATAAAATAGTTGATGAAAATAGATTAAAATCAATCCATAGACTTCTAACAACTACCTACTATCTCTGTCTATGGATACACTGTATAGTCTATAGTAGTGAGTAGAACTAAATATAGTTTTAGAAGAGATTTTGAAAGAATTGCATTACCAAATATGATTTAAAACTCAACTGAAGAAGACAGTGACTGTTAAAGAAATGAACAAACACTGGCCCCAACTATCTAAGGACCAGAAGCCCCACAGAGGGCTCTCCCTTTGGTACTCTCCCTTCATGGCATGAAGGAGCAGCACAGAATAGGAAGGCTTGCCCAGCGTTCAAGGCCTGAGGGAAATGCAAGCATGGGGGCTGATCTCAGGCCCAGAAGGAGAGCCTTCTCAGAGTATTTACCATACCCAGAATAAAGAGCCTCAGAACATTGTATCTACTCAGTGGGATTCAGACCTGCTGAGGATCAATGACTACTGGGGGTTTCTATTGTTCTTCTTTTTGAATAGGAGTGATTATCTCTGTCTTTTTCCTGACTCACCACTGTGTATTAGAAATGTCGAAGGAAACAACTTTTTTCCAGTTTATAGATTTCCAAATCAATAATCCAGCCTAGACGCAGAGACTACCACAAGATACATTATTAAAAAATATGTTTTGCTTATAGGAGCAGATTGAGTAAAAGTTAACTGATGTGGTATGAATACTGTATATGTTCATCAGAAAAGTTTGTTGCACACAACTTAATAAATTAATGAATTTGTTTCACAAATATTTGTTGGTACAATAATAGATGTTGTGGTCTCTTGGTATTGGGGATGGATCATTCAACAAATGGACTGGGCTCTTGGGCATAGAATTTATGGGAGAAAAAGCAGATTCTAAAAATAAAATTATGCTTAATGTGTCACTTTCATAGTTCTTAAATGCTTAAATCTTGTGCATATTACCACTCTGTACTAAAATCCCTAAAAATATCCTAAACATAAAGTCAGAAGCACCATCTAGTTTAAATTCTATCTGAGGCTTGAAATCTCCAAAATGTTCCTCACGGGATGTGAAGTTTCCTCTACCCCTTTTTACAAGGCACCATTAGACAAGGAAGTTCCCACATGGAAATCAGAGACACCCTGTACTCCCCCTCCTCATTTATGCCCAAGATCTCCAATGCATCATCAAATTCTGTCAAGTTATTCTCTGATTTTTTAACTTCTCACTATTTTATCTGTGTAACTACTGTTCTCTTCATACCCTTATTTTAAAATCTGCAAAAAGAATCCTCTAATTGTTCTCCTACTCTCTTCACTTTGATGAGCAAATTCTGTCCCCCACAAAACCATCAAATTAACGTTACTGCAAGCACAGCTGACCACATCAGACATGTCCCTGATGAGACCCAAGTGGTATCATCTTTCACCTACTCAAGTTCATCTTTCTGCATGTGTTCTGCAAGCTGCTCCATGAAATTGTTCTTCCCTTCACTTTTAGTCTCATGTTTTCCTTTGTCCTCCAAATTTACACTTATTAATATGCAATTAGGAAGAATCAACAGAAGTTGTTTGATAATTTCCAAATCAACCAGTTTTAATAGATGTATTCATACACCATAGCCAAAGTAACTTGAACCAGCCAAATTGACCTATGAGATATTTCAATAGGAAATCCAAACAAGGAGTGAGGAATTAATGAAGACACCTTTGTACAGTATTTATTTTTCATTTCATGAACTCCATGTCATACCCTTTCTTGATTAGGCATTATTTCACTGGATTTACTCTTTAACTCAAAGAAGATGACTTATATTAAATATTAGGGCTTAGATATATCAGCCCACAGCATCATTTGTTGCTTAAAAATCATGATTTTCTTTCCTTTATTTCTCTACAAGTCAGATTGTGGAAGGAAATAGTGATGAAGACAAATAAACAAATTTGGCAAAGTTTCTAAACTTCAGATGAATTAAGATTTAGGAACACTGAAGTCACTATATAGATTCCATAATGATCAGAAGGAAAACAAAAGTCATATCATTTTATAAGATTCCAATTTATCTTAATAAAATTATCTTTATCAGCTACACCAGGTTATTTTCAACTTTAGGCAACAGATAAATACACGGGGCCGGATTTTCCTCTGTCATGGGGGTATGGGTTCGGTACTGGCTGTCCCATGCACTGCAGCAAATTAAACAGCTTCCCTGACTGGGATATCAGTAGCACATACTTCTCCAGTTATGACAAAAACAAATGTCTTCAGACATTACTAATTGTCTCCTAAGGTAGAGGACAAAATTCTCTGAGTGAGGACCATCAGTCTTGATAGCCAAAATTTTCCATAATTTTCCTCATTTTGTACACCCAGTTACAACTCTGTATGATTAAACCTAGGAGATCTGCTGCTCCTCCATATTACTATCCTTATCATATTTTCTTATAAATCTATCCTCACCCTCTTCAGAAATACTGGAGATAAATCTGTGAACCATATCCCCCACTGGAACCATGGGTGTCACTTCTGTTGTATCCTCCATACAGTTGAGAGAAAATATATTTCTTCTAAAGATCTTGTATTCAAAGTATGGTTTCTAAACAGTAAACCAGTAGTAAGCTCCTAGAAAGATTATTTAACTATCTCTTTGTTTCTTAATATGCAAAATAAAATCTTGTGAACTTATTAGATGGCCCTGAAAGTAAATAAGTTAATAGATGATAAGAAGAGTTTAAGTGGGAAATAATGCTAAAAAGAAAAGCTAATCTTAAAAAATAAAGACACTTCTCTAGGGCCAGCTTAAATATGAGATTCAGACACCTTGCTTGGGTGACAGCATCTCCATTCTCATCTCAAACCTCTATACTGAGGCCCTGCGGTAAGATCAGGAAGGGATACGCTAACAGTTAACTCTTTTCAAAGTGAAATGATGTAGCAAATATTCTCTGAAGCAGTTAAATTTTAATTGCTTGTACATGGATGAGTCTATAGTGCTTTGCTCAGATAAGTGCTTAATAAATACTTGTGGAATTGAATTAACTGAACCAAAAGACATATTTCCTTCTAACAGATCTAGCAATGTGACAGTTACTAGTTCCATCAGGCAGGGATAAACTATGATGGCTTTAAACAGCAGCTTCGTATGGAATTGATAAAGTAAGTTCAGAATACAGTATTTCATGCCAGTGCCTTTTTTGTTTACTTTTTGTTCTGTCCAATGCCATGAATATCAATAACAATTTTTGTAATTTAGTTTTAAGCTGACAGCGGTAAAACAGCGTTTTACCTACCTCTCTGAGATTTCTTACTCTATCTTTCAAAATTTCTGCATTCTTAGAAGCCCAAGATCAACATCTGTCTTCCTCACAAACTCTTCTACACAAACTCACATCAGTGTTTCTTTTGAATTCTGTTTAACTCTACCAAATTGTAAAATGTGTTTTATTATGAATTTCAAGTATTTTATGTTTTATAAATATAAGTCAATTGATTAATGTTTGTTGGCTTTATCTGTTTCTGAAAAGTGTAAATTATACAAATGCAGGAATCATGTCTTATCCCACTTCACATTCCATGAAGAATTCTTCTTTCAACAAATATTTGCTGAAAATCTGCTTTATGCAACTCACTGTGCTCAGTGCTTTGGGGGTTAGAAAGATGTGTCAGCTGCAATCCCTGTCCCTCAGTAGATTAAATGTATAATTGATAAGTGGCCTGAAGCCTACCTTATAATTACATGAGTTCCTTCCATTTAGAATATTTTAATATTTGCATTTAATTTTCACTACCACCTGTTTGTCTTTTTGCTGTTTTTTTTAGCTTAACATATAAATGGGAATTTAGATGAATCATTGACTATTAGAAATTCTTTGATGCACAGCAACCATTTTATTTTACTTCCTCATAATAGTTTTTTCCCACCAAAAGGATGCCAGCTTACAGATTTTCATCAGAACGTTTGACCTCATAGAGAAATTTTATATTTTCCCTCAAGGTAGTCTTTTAAAACATCATTTATTCAATCAAGTATTTTAAAATTCAGAATCTTACTCTTCTGCCTCCAAATTTCCTGTTCCCATGCAGTCTGACTGCTAGCTTCCTTTCAGGTGATTCTGGAAAACAGTGAATAACTGCCTCTAGGCAAATGAAGCCTTAATAAATTCATATATTTTTAAGAACTTATCCTTAAGACTCTTTTATTTATCATTGCAAATGCTTCAAAACTAATGCCTTTAAGGCCAGAAGGTACCTTTAATAATTTATATGTGGTCATTCAGTTATTCATAATTTTCATAATTACACTATGCTACAATATATCTTTCTCATATAGAAATTACATCATTATTTTCTATTACTATTCTACTACATTACTTCAACATTTGAGATCTAGGGAAGGCTTCGTTAGTATTTGAAATATAAATTATGAGATACAGACTTATTACACACAGATATTTGAATAAGTACCTGAAGAGTTGATTTTCAGGTATGTCAGCTAGAGGTGGAACATGTACTATGGCATCCTTTATTACAGATCCGTCTGAAATTCACATCAGTTTTTAAAAAGATGAATTTTAAGTTCTTTTCTTTACCAGTATTTTTCCTACTATAAGATTAAAACACTAACAAATATTTTTCATTTAAAAATTATACACATTAGCTATGTGGAATATAAAACATACATGAAATATCATCTATAAATTGTGTGTAAATTATGCAGAATCACCACAAAAGCATGATGTGAAAACACCTAATTAACTGAGCCAGCAAGAAATCAAGCGATTTTTAAAAAGAGGAACAATTACACATAATGTAAAATGAAATGCCTTCATTTCTAGTGCCTATCATGATTCTTTGCATACAGCAAACAACACCCAAGACTGACTGACTGGCTCTCAGACGTGGGTTCATATTCTAAGCAGCAATACTGCTGGTCAGTCCCACCAGGTTTTCCCCATCCTTACAGCCATACTGGTTTTCATAAACCTGAATGTGAGTCAGCACAGTGCTCTAGAAGTCCTCCTCACATGTCAAGAGTTCATCCGTATGGAGTGCTGCAGCACTGCCTGGAAACAGCCTTGCGGAGATCTTATTTCGCACCTGGCCGTAGTTGGGCAGAGCGGAACTGACACTGTTCTACAGATGGGAACCCCAAGAGCTGCCTTGATTCTTCTCATTGTTGAGGCTCCTGCTGAGCAGCTCCCCAAAGCTTCCAGTATGCTGTCTGCCCAGGCCTGGCTATTCTGCACCACTTCAGAGTCTACAGGATTCTGCTTCCTTCCTAACAGAGCTCTCTGCTTCAGCACACCACAGTTGGTTTCTTTTATGTTCAGCAACAGTAAAAAGAGATGCAGTAAAAATTCACAATTAAAACCTTAGTTAAAAAGAGACAAGTATTTGCCATCATCCCAGAAAACCTCTAACCGTTTATCAAAGAAGCTTCTTTTCCACAACGCTCTCCTGAATACTTGCTATAATGATTTTAATATCACTAACAATTTATTAGGTGAAAATGGCATCTCATTGTGAGTTTCATTTCATTTCTTTAAATGTCAGCAACAGCGAATGTATTTTCACGTAGTCTTTGGCCATTTACAATTAGTAGGAGTCATTAGAAATACTAACTCTTTGTTTGTTAAAAGCATATGAATTTCCAGCCTTATAATATACCTTCCAATTATTCTGGTCCTTTTGTTAAGTATAATCCTCCCTATTTTTAAAATAATAAAGATTACAAATTTTGTTTTTATTTGATATTTTTTAATTCTTAAATTTTACTGAATGCTTTTGTTTATTTTGATTTTTAAAATGTAATTTTAAACTCAATTTTTATTTCTCCTGGAATTCATGTACAAATGTAGAAACTCTAAATCATCTGATTTACTAGACGAATTTTAGAAGTGCCTTTAATAATATGCTTACTTGTCTTTCTTTTCTAATCTGAAAGATCACAAGTAGAAACTTGTGATATTTTATTTTAAGCATTTAACCTTTTAATGATAACATCGTTCTATAAAATACATTTTAGTTTGCAAATTTCAGTCACGTGTCCCATCGATGGACATAGAAATGATGCACTCAGTGAACTGCGTGTTCTCTATCTGGGATGTGGAACTGTGAAACACAGCAAACGGAGAACTTATCCCGCTGTTATTCCATGAGAAGCTCTACTTCACGGCCACAGCCATGTGCCACTGTGCTGTGGAGCCTAGTGTTTAGCTCCTAATTCCCCTTTAGTCCTCTGGAAAAACCTCGCCTCCTAAACTCATCCTTTCTTATATCTACTCAGAGTCAATTTATATTTATAAAGCCCAAGATCCTAGATTATATTTATATGTTATATTTTATAGGAAAATATCTGAAGGAACAATATACTCGTACGAGGAAGTAATGCATGCATGCATTGAATTTTGTTATTGTCTTAATCCAGGAAGGTACAGGATGCCACCCGGCAGACTAGCATATTGGGAACAATCGTGGGCTCCGGCCGATGGCAGCCAACTCAGTGTTGAGGCTGCTGGCTATGCTGACAGGTGATATCAACAGAGGCTTTGTGAGAGTTGCATGGATAGTCAAAACTCCACCATATTTTATCATTTTCTTTATTTTTATTGTTGTGATTGCTATTACGGTGAATGTGTAAGATTTTTAAAATGGTCTCTTCAGTATGTTGTGCCTAAGCTGCTTCCTGATATCATCAATGTTTCTTGAATCTTGTCTCTCGCTGTCTTCCACTTCCGCCTCCATCAAGTGTAACCTGGGGAATTAGTGACCTAAGTTATCTCTTTATATTTTATGTTGGAGCCTGATGGACTACAAAGTATGACCCACTGTGCACATTTTTGTAAGCAATGTTCTAGTATGTCCTGGCTGCATATTTAGGATAACAAGTTGATATTCCCGTAGAAAATCAGATCCTCTTCCCAATAACCAAACCCTCTAAACTCCTAAAGATAAATTGCTTGCATTATTCAAGGTGTCAAAGAAGACAGTAATCAAAAAATAGATAATCTTATTGAAAAAAAAACACAAACCTTTGTAGCAACAAAGCAGATGTTCTTTCCAAGACTTCAAGAGCCCTGGACCACTGCAAGCAAGACAAGCTTTCCTCTGTACAGGCTGGAAGGACTCTGACTTCCCAGGACAGCTATCCCATCCCTGAAGAAAGGCTTCTCACCAGAGTCCACAGGAAGGGAAATGGACATGCAAAAGCCACCTTCCCAGATATTTCCAGGCCATATCAAAGGACACTGGGAATCAGTTAGTGACACTAACTAAAAAATGAGCCTATGGTTCACTTTTTGATGAATCAGATTAGATCTATGTTTTCATACAATAACTCTTGGAATTGCCCTACAAACCACAAGATTCTGCACAATTCCCTATCTCAATTACTACAATTTATTTTCAGATGATCTGACCAAGGAGCATAATTCTTAGCCCTCTTGTTTTTCTCGGGGTCCATTTGATTCTACGCACCTTCAACACATATGTGGATTCTAACCAGTTGACACCACTCCACTCTTCCCACTTTCCCTGAGCCATTATCATTGTCTTTCATTTGAATTAAAGCAAAAGATCATGTGCTGGTCTTCTGCTATATTTCCCTTGCTTCCCCGAAGTGTGAACGTGATTGCCAAGCTAACATTATCAGAAATAGGTTAGATTACACTGTGTTCAAAATCCTCCAAGGATCTCGTTTCTCAGAGCAAAAGATGACATTTTTAAATACCTAGAAAACTTGATGTTATCTGGCCCCCTGTGCACCCCCTGACCTTCCCTTCTGCTCTTTCAGCTTCCTCTCTGATCAGCCCATACTAATTCTTCACTTTTGCTCAAGTGATCCCACACAGTTTTCCAGTTCCAGGGGCTCCACACACGACTTCCCTCTGCTTGGAATGCTGTTTTTCAGGGGGCCTCTAGGTCAGTTCCCTCACTTCCTCCCAGCCTTAATTGAAGCACTCGCTTCTCTCTGAAGCCTCGCGGCTCCTACTTCACACTGTCAGCTTCCTCTGGCTTTTCAAGCCCCTGTAACTGCTTTTGTTCCTTGGAAAATCTACTTCTTACACTGTTCACTTCTGGAAGGACTTTATTTTACATCACTGTAGGTTTAGAACAGAAGCTCTAATAAGGACATGGAATTTTGTCTTCAACAGTATCATGCCAGCACCTAGAACACCTCACAGAAACATTCAAAAGAGACTTTTAAGTGACAAAAGAATCAATGGTTCTTTAACACAAAAACATAATTTTTAGATTTTCTCCCATATACTTTACTGAAAAAGCTAGAGGGTAAAAAATATAAACTGCTAAGTTTCTTAGTTAAATTGAAAATGTAAAATAATTATAAATGTATCAATAGTGAGTTGTAGAAAATACAACCAAAGATATAGCATTTATTATAAAAGAGACATAGTTGTTTTACTACTTTCAGGTTTTAACATAAAACACATGATTTTGAAAGATCTACAGAGGAGAAAAATGCAAAAAGCAAAGAGAAGTAGAATATTCCATTGCTAATAACTGTTGATATCCAGAAAATGTCTGAAAAACCTTTCTCGTTTTTATAGGGTTCTATTGATCATGCTGTTCCTTTTCTCTCGTTGCTGAGACAAAATACCTGACCCTCAAAATTAAGGGAGGAAAGGTTTATTTAGCTCACAGTTTATGGAAGTTTCAGCCTGTAGTCAGCTGGCTCCAAGGCAGGGCGTAGGGTTGGGGCAACAGTTCACGGTGGCAGAAAACAGCCAAAGCCACAAGAGCACAAGTCGGGGCGCAGAGCCGGCCTCTTTCCTCTCTTGTGTTATATGCAGGCTGCCTGCCCTGAGTGGTGCAGCGCTCACACCACCACCGCCCAGCACTTGCACTGGCTCAGGATTTCACAAAGGGAGGATCCTGGCTCCCTGCTGAGTTAAACTGCTAAACTTCTCAAGCTGACACAATGTATCAACCATTACAATTACTGTGGGGCTACAGTGAACACAAACTTGCCCAATTATCCAAGCTGTTTATATGAGGGAACAATCCTCCAAGCTACAGAAAACAAATTAAGTTAAAAATCAAGCCCAATTGGCTTCCAGAGTAGGTAATAAAAACACAGAATTCATTAAGAGTGCAGAATAGACAGCCGAAAAACCAGAAAGCTGAAAGAAATTTGAAAAATAGATGTGTAAAATTAGCATATAACACATGTTTTACAGAGAAGAGGGTTTCAGATTTATCCTGCGAGTCTAGAGGTCTATGTCATGAAGGACAACTGCCAACTAATTCCGCTAATCCTTCCTGATGCCCTGGTCAGTGGTAGAAAATTAGGGTACACCTTTAATCTAACAAATTGTAATTTTCTTATATTCTTAGGTCTAAATAACTCAGCTCCATCTGGTTCAGCTGTACTTATGTAGATCCTGTTTCAGTTTTTTAAATAATAAAAATATTTTACTGAGGAAATAAAAATAGCAAATGCTGATCACTGGCTCTGGGTTGGGAAGGAACACACTGCATGCAACTGGAGATAGATACATATTGAGCCCTGATGAGCTGGAGGTGATTATTGCTCACAGAACTAAATTAATCTTCTACGTATATGGCACAGTAGAGCAAAGCCATGTAAGGAATAATATACCTTGTAATCAAGTAATGCAAATAAATCAGATAATCAACATAAAATCAATATGCAAGTAGAAATGAACTAGGAAGCAATAACTGGGCTTAAAGTCTAAACAGAAGTAGTGATGCAAATCATTTAACCATTTTTTTCTTAAAATATTGCATAATTTATTATTAGAATCATCTAGGGAGATGTTTTTAAGTTACAAATTTCTAGCCTCTGCCCCACCCTGACCCTGAGATTGCAGAGACTGAAGGTGGGATAAAAGTACATCAATGTATCATTCAAAAATTCAAATTTAAAAAATGAGTAATTAGGATAAGTACGGTGTTAGTGCTTCTCCTAGTCAAAATTGTACTGACCTTTACAATAAAATGAGTTTAATGTGTAAAAAAAGTTATGAAATTTGGAATTCTTATCAAATACTTTTCTAAAAACTAATAATTTTACCTAGACAAAGAATGAAATGTTTGAAGGAGTTAGAAATATCAGAAATGTGTAGTCTTATGATGCAATGTATAAAGAAGGAAATTTTTTTGGATTCCAACAAGCCATTAGACTTCAGACATTAACCTGTCCACTATGCTGACCGTTAACGATTAAAAAGGAAAAACAAAACAAAATCATAAATCAAGCATCCAATTTATAACATGTAAAAATAAAAGTGGCTGATGGACTCGTTTGTAGGTTGCTTTATCTAGTCAGTAAGATTTTAACAAAGTTTATCAGAATTGCAACATACTGCTGACTCTAGTTTCCATGAAAATAGTGTTGAGAGCTTTCCGGTTGGGATCTGTCTTCGCAGAAGTTGCTCTGCTTGAATTGAGATGCCTCCAACTCCTCATGGTACAGTCTCTGGTGTTCTGCATCTCCCAACTTCAAATATAAAACTCTAATTTTCAACACTTAAGTAAAAATAATGCCAATCCTGCCTTGTACGTTGGGATTTATTCCAATACAACAAGTGTTACAAAAAATGCAACATCTGTGATAGGCTAAGGCTGGTTTGGGGCTTATTCGGATGCAAAAGCTCAGTTTCAGATCAAATGAATTATTTTTTTAATGAATCAGAACATGTTTAGATATTAAACACCTAGCTGAAAACAGAGCCCTGTACGTGCAGCTGACCGTCTGCGCACACCCTTGTGCTTACTGTCTGACCTTGCCTTACTCCATCTCCTCTGTAATCACTAATTTCTTTGGTGCTTATACTTTCATTATTTGTGTAATTAGTTTACTGACAAGCAGTCTTTTTGTATGTCTAAGCTACTTTATATAGATTTTGAAATACAGCTTCTGTGATTTGCTTTCTGTGTTCAACATATTTAAGAGACATTCACATGTGTAGTTCTGGTTAAATTATATTAATATTTGTACAGTGTTATAATTCCATATAGGACACTTACATTATTTCCAGATTTATTATGGTAAAATTGAAATAAACATTATCTGCTTTTGTAAGTATTTAAGAGGTTTGGGGGGCGTTTTTTGTCTGTCATATTGCCAAGACTTCTTTATAATCTACATTATAATCTTTTGTTTAATAACAATTTATTTTGAAAATTTCAACCTTGAACTAAAGTTTACTTAAAACACAAATATTTTTTTATTCTTGAATATTTCAATATTTTCTTTTGGTGTTTGTGAGTTAAGTATATTTTTCCAAATTTTTCAGTAACCTAAGATATTAAAATAATTTTTTGATAACTTTTTATATTTTGCTCTTCCACATCTAGTGGTTTACTTCACCCAGAACTGATTGTTTTATATGTTACTTAAAGTTGTTTTCGTGTGGATTTTACTTGTTTACCTGGTACGTGTCCAGGGAAATGGACTAGATTCTGACTGAACTTTATCACATGCATCACTTCTGTAGTTCAAAGGCACCTCACACTAAGAACATGTGAACTCGGTGAAAATTTGGGCGTTATGCCTGCATTTTGGTAGCAGTTTGATTAAATCATTAAGAGAGTAACAAAGTGATTTGAGGTTCCTAATTACCAAACCCAACTCAGTTCAGATAAACAAGAATTCCTAAAATATAGGAACCTCCCTCAGAGTTTTGTCAGAAGGGTCTTCATATACTCTCTACTAAGTTGAAAAGTACCTAAACTTGGTAAGCAAACAAGAGGAGATAATGTCCAACATAAAATTTCATTTTGAAGCAATCAGCTGCCTCCTCCCACTTATTGCCAAGTGAAATCTTAAAACTGACTGGCTCATTCCCTCACAGAGCACTAGTAACCTGTGTGAGGAGCAAGGACTTGTATATCAGTAAACTCACAGGACAAAAGCAATAATCCAGCTGTCCAAGATTATCCAATTCTGTAAGTAAAAAATGTTAACAGAAAGTTCTGATTACCAGAGGGTGGGGGAGCAACGGAAATAAAATAAACAGAAGAAGAACAAAAAACAAAGTAAACTGAGAAACCAAACAATACAAGGACTATAGAAAAAAATCTAAAATACAAACAAAAATCTAAAAACTCCATCAGAGAATGAGGAAAGCTGCTGTAGGTTAAAATAAAGATAGAAGACCAGAAACTGAGGATAAGCTGAGGTCCAGAATTCAAGGAACACGCGTTCGAGAGAATAAAATCGAAGGTAGAAAATCACACCGAAGAAAAATATTTCCGAACGGCAAACATATGGGTCTTCAAACTCAAGCATACAAGAAACAGAAAATAAAAGTTTTATACCTAACTTCATAGATTTTTTCAGAAACCAAAAGACAAATGATTTTAACACTTCTTTTGTGAAGAAAATAAGGGATGTAAAAAGAAATTTGAGGGCTGGGGATATAGTTCAGTGGAATAAGCACTTGCCTAGCAGGCGCAGGGTCCTGAGTTCGATCCCCAGTACCGCAAAAAAAAAAAAAGAAATTTGAGTAAACATGGCATCGAGCCTGGGTAAGAAACCCCGTGATCCCAGACCTGCAGGGTGCTGAGGCCGGGGAACCATAAGTTCAAGCCCAGTCTGGGTAACTTAATGACTCAGGAGGACCTCATTTCAAAAATAAGAAATAAAAAAGAAGGGCTGGAGATGTAGCTTAGTGCAAAGTCCTTGAGTTCAATTTCTAGTACTGAAAAAAAGGCATCAAATTTTATATCAACAATATTGAATGTGACAAAAGTTCTGAAAAGAAAGTGTAGGCTATACTTTTATTGTCAATGCAAGGTATCGAATATAATGTCACAATAATGAATTTTAATATTTAAGAATGTATCATTTACTCATATAGTTTTTGAAAGAAGTCATGAGATATAACAGTGTGGGGAAAAAAAAATTTCCGAAAGATGCCTACACAGCTGGCTTAGAAAGATGTTGGTCCAAATTAGAACAGGAAGTCAGTGAGCTATAAGCAAAAATATTCTCAGAATAAGGTACACTACATTCCACTCAACAGCAAATCACTGGAGAAATCTGTAACTTTGAGGCAAAATGAAATAAGAAATTAATTTTTACAAATTGTAACTAGACTTGAGAAATGGCATAGTTGTAAGCAATGCATAGAAAATGAGAAAAAGTGTCCACTGGAACTTGGTGCAGGAGACAGTGTCTGCAGGCTTTGCAGGTCTGTCCTAGATACAGAGGAGGTGAAATAGGATCTCGGTACATCAGTTAGTTTCGTAGGGAACAGTGTTCCATAATCATAAGATAAATCATGGTTTTTACATTTAACATTAAATTTTTACCGTAAAAGATCATAGCTGCACTAGTATTAGTTTAACCATCTTCAAGATATCAATGACACATCCACAAAAGGTAGTGGAAAAGACAAGGATACTAACATTACCACACATGTCATAGGAAATCAAGACAAATGGCCTCATTGATAGGGAATGGGTAAGTATATAGAAAACTAATCATACTTTATAAGTTTATATTTGGAAAGGAGATGTCCAGATGAGTGGAGGTCACTGTAAGCTAAATATTCATGTTTCTTAAGGAAATAAATAGAAGGTCAAGTATCAATTATTCGTTACCAGACCTTCAGATAGTAAAGCATTCTTATATCAGGTATGGAAGGTGGTTTAATAGATTTCTGCTTTATTTTATAGGTTTTTTTTTTAATGATTTGGGATTTTCCGTGTCCTTGACTTTGCTTTCATGGTTTTACATCATTTCAAATACAAGAAATTCAAACCAGAATACAAAATATCTGGAGAACATGGGCAAGTTTCTTAGCATAACTGTACATAGCTACTAACACATGTAAAATAGCTCTGCCTCACTGATTCAAAACAAATAACATTGTTAAGGCCATACAGCAAATTGATGGGCTTTCCTCACTAAACAAAGGGTTTCAAACAGAAAAAGAAATGCATCAGAATTGGATAACAAGGGGACTGCATTGTTTAAAAGGAACTCAGTTATTTCACTCTTTTTATAGTTCACGGAACAGTTGTTTTAATAAAGCATTAATAAAACCACTTTGCTCCTAGCAACATAAAGCCAATATAATATCCAAAATAGCTGTTTTAGTAATCCTTTTAAAAGTCCAAATACAATGTTATTTTGAAATAACCAGGTCCAATAGGGCATTTTTTTCTCAAAGATCAGCGTCCTTGAACAATGCTAAATTATATTTTAGGTAATGTACAATCATCATTTTCATTTTTCTTCACAATTTTAAACTAGTTTAGTGTTGTTTTAATACAGGAAAAGTGTAAATATTCTATCTTCTAATTTAATGTGCTCTTCAAGAAAAGTTATAACAATAATTTTTAATGAAAATCATTCTTACAAAACCTCTATTAAAATTATTTAAAATCAGTATGCAAATGCAGGCTATCTTTTTCAAAAATAAATTTTATTGTATATATTTAAGATATCCAGAATGACACAGTATATGTGATAGGATATATAAGGTATGTATAGTAAAATAGAATAAATTAATATGTTTATCATCAGTTGAACAATAGTTTTCCTCCCTTTTATAAGAGTGGCTACAATGTACTCACTTAACATAAAATATACTATTATTAAATCTTCATTTATGGTATCTTTATATAATAGTCCTAATTTTTATTATTCCTTAAGAATTTAACCTTTAATATTACCACTTATTAAGCTTTAAATGATACCAAATTCTTCCAAGGTTAATTTTTGTTCATTTTAATAAACTTTAATTCCTAAAAGGTAGCACTTATAATTTCTTGAGATACTCATCATGATTTAAATTTTCCATTCCAGGAGGTGGAGGTATTATAAGTTTCTGTTCTATATAATCCAGTAACACTTTTGTTTGTTAGAAGTAATATAAATAGCTGAGAAAACCATTAAATTACTTTTGAGATATAGAGTAGAAATGCATTTTTTAAATGATTTTTATATTATCTGTGAAGATTTGGGCATTTAAGCCAATTTTCTATACTCTCTAAATATATAGAAACTTTATATTTACCCTAATAGTCATACATCAATAATCAATGTAAGTGCTCAGAACATTGAAACAAAAAAAAGTTTTGGTTTTTTAATGTTTATTATTTCAAACTTTTAACTAATAAGGCAATTAAAATTAAAATAATGCAAAATAGAGAATGATACGCATTTTAAATTTAGCTCCATAGTGATAGTAGAGGCAAAGAAGAAACTTTGTGTATAATAGACTCACCATCCCACTCCTAGAAAACCCTTAAAGCTGTGGGGAATCCATGTCTGAAAAGCTCTGACACCCCTCCTGAATCTTTGATGCCTGCTTCTACAGAAGCAAAAGAAGAAAGCAGGGTCATAGGTAAAACTGGAAATGAAGACAAAGCAAACGAAGAACTCCACTGCCATGCGGTTTTAAGGAAGAGAGGCAAAATAGAAGTATGGTCAATCGATGTACTTCTGTAAGTGTAAGTGGCATGAGTGCTGACCAGGAACCACGAAGCTGGGTCTTCCCCTTGAGTCAGTTGAGAGAGACACTGAGATGAGTGACACAGAGATAAAAAAGCAGTGAAGATGCAGGATATAAATTTTTAAGAAAAGTTAGTAGGCAATGCTGTGAACTATTTGGTTCTGCCGAGAGATTTGGAAACATCTTTTAAAAAATCTTTTAGCCTTTATTCTCTTCAACTAATGAAAGAAACATTTTGGTCAAATAATCTCTAGTCCAACTTTTATTCTCAGAATATTAAATCCATAAAGGGAAAGAGGTGATCTGGAGGAAGGTGTCTTGTGTCAGGCAAATATTTCCCAGTGAGAATGCTGAGGAAGAACCCAGCTCCACTGACTCCTACAAACACCACAGAACCCAAACTGCCCAAAGGAAGCCAAGTAAAAATCAAAGCTGGTGAAGTTTCTTCTTTATTTCCTAATTTCCCCTCTTACATGGGCTCCTCATCTGATTCCTTGAGAGGCTCTGAGGGCTAAATTACCGCCATGTGCTTCTCTTCGCGAGTCAACCCTTAATTTTGGCCCTTTCATTCCCTTCTGATACTAGGTTCAGACACGAACATCAACTGCTTGGGTGACCAAATGTGAACTTCTGCTATTTGCCATCATTAGAAGTAATGTCAGTGTCAGCTTGTTCACTTTTTAAAAGTCAGCAACACTTGACCAAACTCAATAAGAAAAAAAAAAAAACTTTGGTTTTGAGATCTTTCAGAGAGATCTTGGAATGGGAGCGAATGCTCACTGCCACGTGTCCAGGGAACACTAGAGGAAGGGATATGAACACAAGTATGTCGGAAGCCATAAAAAGGATGTGCAACCTGTACAGTTTTCTTCCCAAAACTCAAAAGCATTTTAAAATATACTGAGGCCAGCAATACAATCTAATAGATGTAGCAGGCATAAATGAAAATGCATCTCAAAAAGTGATTTAATCTAACCTCCACTTCCTCACTTATTCTTAGCATGGTAGAGAGGACACTGTCTTCTTCGAGCCCCCGAATGCTCCTGCTGTGAAACTTCCTACCCTGTGGGCTCTGTTTCTGCACTGTGCCCCAGTCTGCCAGGCTCTCGCAGATGGGTACAGGTATGTAACTGCAGGTAAGGAGATCATCCCAGAACCATATTCCCAAGCTGAGTACATTTCCTACATGATTGAAGTCTGTCCCCCTCCCTCTTATGCAGTGAGTAGCATCTGGAGCAATCCTTGCACTAAAGTCACTGGGCAGCTTTTATCTCTCCCAAATTCACTCAGTATACATCCACTCAACACTGACAGTCAGTACTGTTAGGTGCTGAGGATGCAAGATGAACAAGACAACCCTGTTTCCCTCTGAGGTCGTATTACAGAGAATGAGTTTCTGTAACATGAAGTTCCTTGAGGGTCAAGGACTTAGATGGCACTAATTACATATAATTCTAGCATAATGCTGTGTGCAATTAAATACCTGCCAAACACGTTTTTAAATGACAGCTGCTCTGAACCAGTGAAAGGCGTGCCACATTCTTAATAGTCTATGAATTTGGTTTTTATGCAGCAGAAAGAAATTAAAAATGCTATTACTTTCCTAAATACCTGATGTTTATATTATTTGTTATTGGCATATTAGTTGAAAAAGATCTTTTCAATACATAATCTAAAAATGATCATAACAAGATATGCTATATCCATGTACTAATTCCCCTAAATGAATGTAAAAAACATGAATTGCTAATATATGCTAATAAAATAAATGGGGAAAAGTTTTAAAAAGCTGATAATGGTATATCCTATGTCAACACTGATACTCAAAGTTTTATTAAAGTAATTTTCCTTTCTAAGTTATTAATTAATTTATAACTTTAAAATCAGTCACCACTGTGTTAAACAATGAATGCCAGAGATAGCCAAGATTCTTTAGACTGTGAGCCTTGAACCTTCCTGTAGAGAGTGTGGCTCCATGTACGGTTCCAAGAGCAGAAGCATCAGTATCACCCGGTAAATTGTTAAAAACGAAGTTTATCCATTCTCATCCAATCTCAGCTAAATCAGAAATTCTGGGAGTGGAGGACCAGAAAGCTGTGTGTTAACAAGTCCTCCAGGTGATTCTGATATGCACACATTTGAGAATCAAGACACAGAAACATGCCAGATGGCTGTCAAGATTTTAGCCTTAAAGAAGATAAATAAGAACCTCACAAAATACAAATAGTCATATAAAAGGGTGCAGCTTCATTAAAAATTAAATAAGCACACAATGAAAAAAATATGAAAATGTCATCCTACATTTTGTCTATTAAACTACCGAAGATTATTCAAAATTATAATGCCACTGTTGAGTGTTTAGGGAAATAGACAATTGGTGGAAGTGTAAATGTGTTCACAATATGAATGATTTAACGCAAGCTCTTAAGATACCTAACTTCTCACACTGAAATTGTGTCTGGGAATGTAAAAACTAAATAAGTGTAAGAGCTTCCATCCAAAGTTAAGCAGATCTGGAAATAAAAACTTCTTTCATTTATTAGCTCATTGATCTTTGGGAAAATTCTTATAAACTTCTGAGGCTAAATGTCCTGTGTAAATTGGTGATGATTGCAATACCTACCTCAATAACTTGTTATACAAAATTATACAATCCATAAGACTTTTAGAGAAAATATAGCACATTGAGTTAAATTTCTGATGGATAAATAAAATTTTAGTGTAGACATGTCTCAAGTATTGTAAGATACACTTATAACAGAAAAGTATTATCTGAGATCGAGTCACACTGGATGTTCAGTATTTTCACTACATTTGTTAACTCTACATATTATGCACAATAATGTCCAGTGCAGTCTGGGTAGACAATAAAGAATAGCTATTCATCTATTGTATTAAAGATATTGAAAAGAAAAGTTGGCTACAGACAAGTTTGGTGGCTTCCACTGGGATTAGAATCTCCGTGGAACTAAAAAATGTTTGTACTTATAAAGATTCATAATATGCAGATTAGGGTGCTGAAATACAATCTTAGAATGTCATATATCTAGAAATACCCCTGAGCAATCAAAGACATTCAGTATCCTGGGTCTGAATAAACCCAAATTAACTGGAAAACCTGATTTGTTAAACACTTGAGCATCTCAGTTCTGCTGCACTATAAGGAAATATTTGCTTATATGTGTATCAAAAACCTCCTCTGAGAATGGGACAAAATAGAGAGCGAAAGTATGGCTGCTGACTTAGGAAGAAACAGAAAGAAACCCATAACCCGTGTGCTATCAATTTGTCACTAACAGAATGTAAACATCCTGGAATTTTAAAATGCATTTGACTCAGCAACCAAAAATAAATTCATCTTTTTAAAAACTGTAACGTTATCTCTTTATGCCAATAAAATTTAATGGCTTGTAATTATGCCCAGAAATGTGTGTGACACAGTTTAAAACGTAAAATATCAAGCAGAGTAGTGATAGTTCCAACTTGTCTTTTTTTTCTCCTTTACTTAAAAACTGAGCTGGATGTAAATGCTGAAACAGAACAACATTGTGACAGGAGCTGTCTTCACTGTCGCGGTGACTGGATCACGACTGCGCATGAATGATTGAGTCACTGCGGCTGTCTTCGTGATAGATGGAGACGCCTCTCTGATCAATCCTGCCTGCTGCTGTGATGGGTAGTGACCTACACGGCAGCTGAAAATGACTGAGCGGCGGTTGAGTTCATTGGCTGTGTAAATGTTTGCCTGAAGCTGAAACGGTCCAGTAGAGAGTGAGGGTCTTTCTTGGTGGGGTCATCCGAAAAGGATTCCTGGAAAAATTGCTATCGGACTTTGGTTTTGAAAGTGTCTAGACAGGGAAGATCAAGAAAGAAAAAGCAGCAGCCCAATTCGGTGGGTGATGCTATGAATAGGTGTCTTCAAAATCAGTGCATAAAGAACAAAATGTTCCACAAAGAGCAAAATGAGAAAAAACCTGAATTAACTTTGGGCTTGCTTATGGGGCTCCAGGACAAAAGGCCATCCTGTATCACAAAACAAGGACACAGCTGTTGCATAAACAGAGGTGTGATGGATACACATTAGTTTTTAGAACGCTAACTACTACAGGGAAACAAGAAAACATGCGGGAGGAAGGAGAGATGGAAGGAGAGAGGTAATTTTGACTATCACTGCAGAGTCTTGCAGTTCAGAAATTTAGAAAGAAAAACAGCTTCATAGGAGCAGAGATGGCAGAAGTAAGCAGCTATGACAAAAACTGGAAATGAAGTCCTGAGAATTAAATCTCATTGAAATGAGATTTAAACTGGGAGCAACAAATTTAACGGAGAAGAATCTGGCATCGGGTGTGAAGATAGGGTCAAATCAGACAAAGGACCAAAATCCTACAAGGGTGTGCAAGTGGAATGCCCACAAGCAGCTGGGAATGAAGAGTTAGATCTTTCACTAAAGGTTGGGGTGGACACAAATGTCTGGAGACCACTACACAAAGGCAAAACTGAGGAGTGACAACCCATTGAAGGGAAAACGCAGAAAGAACAGGAGTGTAAGGAACATTTAATCCCCAAGACAACCTCTGCCGTGAAGTTAGATGTATAAACAGGGAACACTTAAAATATGGGATGAGCTGATCCAGCACATTGAGAGGCTGAGGCAGGAGAATTGGAAGTTCAAATCAAGTCTGAGAGACTTCATGAAACTCTATCTCAAAATTTTAAAAAATGTTTAAAAGCACTGAGGGTATAGATCAATGTGTAGACTCTCTAGATTCAATCCCCAGCACCACGGGAAAAATGGGGGGCTCTGAGCAATGAGCAATGTTAGACAGACAAATAAAACCAGCTTAGAGTGATACACAGCAGCCAAAGTTTAAATATCATGAGGAAGACTGGAGTAGTGGCTGGCAGCACAGCAGACCTAGGAATAAGAGAGGATTTTCTCAGAAGGGAAACTGGTTTAAGTGAGAACTCTAAAGAAGAAAGAATGTGAGACACTTTAAGTTTGGAGGGAAGATAGTACATCAACAGATATATATTCCCTACTCAGGCTTCATTCTCCTGTGTGTTATAAGCTCAACAAATATTTGAAGAATATTGTTTGAGGTGGGAGCAAATTCACCTGCCTCAAATACCCACAGGTTTTAGTCTGACCCTGGCCAAGGTTTTGCTAAAGATTAAATGTACATACAATACTTAGGGCACAATGAAAACCCATTAGGTACATGGCAGCTTTTGGAAGGATAATCCAGTAATCTAGTGGTGTGAGGGAACTGTGTAAATTAACACAAAGAAAGGAAGACGAAGATGTGGATTGAGGAGGTATTGTGCATGGCTCCAATTCCAGATCAATTACTGACAGCAAAGGAAGCACTGAAATGAAATTTTGAAATATATAGTATGACTGAAAATCCCACTTTTAAATTCAGCCTACTATTTCCTAGCAGGTTAATCTTGAATAAGATGTTTTGTATGCTAGAAAACTAAAATAGGATGACATTAGTTTATTGTGGTGTCACTGGAAATTAGAACACAATATAAAGTAAAAGAAACCAAAATAAGGGGTATCATGAAGGAAGCATGTACTGAGATATGCGGACAACTCTGTGGACAATCAAAAAAACTGTCGAGGAAAGTAGCTACAGAGAAAGATGGACCAAACAACCCATCCTCCCTTCTTCTGCCTCTCTCCCTGCCGTCTTCATCTTTATTAATATAGAAAGAACTGTTTTCATTTACAGTGAAAAAGCAGTCAGCAGAGAAGTTCATTGAAAAAATTGAGCCAAAGGGATCTGAAGTACAAACTTCACTAAAAATAACCCTTCTTGCTGCAAGGAATTATCTCTTCCTTCCTTTATATGTACAATAGAGAGTAAGAGTACATTTATAAAAGCCACGTGTCTTGGTTACTTTTCTCTCGTTGCTGAGACAAAATACCCAACACCCAAAGTTAAGGAAAACAAGGTTTATTTAGCTTATAGTTTGTGGAGGTTTCAGTCAATACTTGGCTGGTTCAGAGGCAGAGTGGCACATGGCAGAAGGCAAACGTTCATGGCAGAGAAGAGTAGCAAAAGCAGCAAGAGCAAAAGGGAGGAATGACAGCAAGCAGCCTCATTTTCTCCCTTACATTGTAAACAGCCTACCCCCACCCAGAGAGCGTGTAGCTCTCACACAATCTCCAGGCCCTCCTCTTCCACATGCTCAGGATGTATACAAAGTAAGCACCTTGGCTTCCTGCTGAGTCACTCAGCCAAACCTCTAGACTCCTCAAGTTGACACAATGTATCAACCATAACACCACGCAATACAGACTTTATCATACCTTTTGGGGGGGTTATTGTTTTCAATTTATTTTTGCACTACTTTCAAGCTACTTCTATATTTCTATCGTATAGGTAATTGCCAAATGCACTTCTCAACTGATAATTACAAAGACAGTGTATGCGAAATGCTGGATGGAAAGAGAACTCTGGCAACTGTGAGCAAGTAGGACTCCACAGTGCTTCGGCAGACCTGTATCTGGGGGAAGACTTGCTTATGAGACACAGGTTCCTTTACGTTAGTGGATGACATGAACTGGGGGACACTGGTACACCTAGAAAAATTAATTATATCACAAAGTAGCCCATGATTCATGTCTTTTCACTACTTCTCTTTTGTTTATTAGAACACATTTGCTATAGATTTAGCTTTCATGTCTTACAGGTAGTTGC
Organism: Dinomys branickii; assembly: GCA_004027595.1. Lineage (NCBI taxonomy): Eukaryota > Metazoa > Chordata > Mammalia > Rodentia > Dinomyidae > Dinomys > Dinomys branickii. The sequence goes on along the minus strand of PVLD010000559.1, from coordinate 205,269 downwards.
TGCACATGTATATCATATCTGAATTCCTCTTATTCATCCTCTTTCTGACCCCTGTTTCTCTCCTCCTCCCATTTGTGATCTTCTCCTTTAGGAAAGATCTCCCTGCTTCCTATTATTTCTTTGTTTCTGTAATGCATTAGTTATCTGAGTGTTTTGCAGTGGCCAGGAGAATAAGGACATCTGAGTTCTGAAAGCATCAGCAGTGCCATCTGCCCTCTCTTCCTGCCTTCTCCACTCTCGTTATCCTCACCCTGCACCACCAGCAGGTCACTGCGGGTGTCAAGCACTGAAAGTTTTTTAGTGCTTCTTTTTGACCATCCCCTCCCTCAAAGCTACACAGAAGCTCTCTCCGGGTCAGTGCATGATTTCTAAGAAAAGCCACTTTTATTTTATTCAGAGGAAACTATTCTAGTTTCATGCATCTGTAAACAAGAAATGGGTGATAGTCTCTGAAGATTTGGGGCTATTTCCATTTTAATCAAATGACATAAACTATTAATGTTTACTCTAAATTTATAATAACATATTAAATAGTAATATTTCTATTTGGGAAAACAGACACCACAGTGCCAGTTGCCTTGAAATTGCATTCATAGATAGCAAAGAGGTTGGCTTTTGGTCTGTCATAACTTACAATTTTTTTTTGTCATTTTAAAATGATGAACCTAAAGTATTTCCTTTAAGAAAAGAAACATTATTGGAACTTTATTTAATTGTTGAAATAATATTTTATTTCATTTTATTTTCTACCTATTAAATAAGCAAGTTGGTAAAAGTCAGTTTTTTAAGTCAACATGATACAATCAGGTATAGATTAATTAAATAGTGGTTTCACAGAATCAAAAGGCAAAATAGAAATATCTTATACTTAACATCTGTTATGGCTTGTGTTTAGATGTCCCTCCAAAGCCTTATGTAGTCATAGGCGGGGGTTTCTGAAGTGGCTGGATCTAGAATGTGTGATGCTGGAACCAACTCATGGCGCAGTGCTAGGATCAACAGCCCCAGGATTGAGGTTGTGAGTGCTGCCCCCCTAAGTAGCCTGGATACCATGTAAGGGGTAATAAGAGCTATGGTTGTCCTTTGCTCGCCTGCCTTGTCACCTTCTGCCCACCATGAACTGTTTCTCCTCCGTGCTGCTCCTCTGCCACGCCGTCCTGCCTTTGAGCCTGCTAATTATAGACTGAAACCTCTACAAACTGTGAGCTAAACAAACCTTTCTTCATTTAATTTTGGATATCTGGTATTTTGTATCCGCAACAAGAAAAAATAACTAAGACTACATCCAAGCAGAGCCATGCATCATATCAAATACAGGAAATCTTTCTGATCGTAAAGGGCTCCAGATACGCTCTCCTCTTTCATTTTCTTCATTGCACAAATAAGATGAAACGGGCCTCACAGAATTGGAAGACAGAGCTAATTTTACAGGATGCTTAGCCTGTTGACTCTCATAGAATGGATACTCAAAACCATTAACTGTCATTTTAGTATTCCTAAAGAAACCTCAAGTATGTATAGATATAAATGAAATCTCAAAACTGCAAACTAGGGTGCATTTTCACTGGAACCCTTTATTCCAGGTTACAATCCTTTTCACCAAAGGTTCAGTGAGCATGCATCTTGCAATAAACAACTTACTGGGTGCTAGAAATAAAAGCTAAGCGTGAGTCATGGCATCAGGAGCCTCATTATTTTAAACCACAGCAGCGCACATTTCTTAGCTTCTGCAGAGGAGCTGCTCTGAGATTTTATGTAAGAACAGTCAGGAAGCTATAATTATTAGAATTGAAACAGTTCACTGTTTCTGCACAAAACAATATTGTGTGCAAATTTTGCTTTGTGCTTATTTTGTAAATTATAGTTTATTTTGCTCATAAAATGAGGAAATAAAATTTCAAGTTATTTCAAAATCAACAGGATATGAAAGGCACACAAATCAGAGTTCAATACCCATTATCTGTTCCAACACTGTTTGAAGGATAAACTCACAAATTTTGAAGGTTGTAAACAAAAGATTCTTACTTGAAGCACAGCAATTACCTAAGCAGAGCAACAACAAAGTGCTACCTAAGCAGGGCAACAACGACGAAATGTTATCCTACTTTCATTCAAAAATAAACATGAAATTCCAAGTTAGCTTAGCAGCCTATTTAAATCCATCCAGTGCAAAGATGAAAAAAGAAAAATTCACTTCATAAAACAATACAAGCACAGTAGAGGATTTGGTAAGCCACCTAAGTGAGTCATTTAGGCTCCTGAGAAGATCACTTAAATACAAATGCAACATAAAGGAAATAAAACCCAAATAAATTTTTCCCTTTGAGGCTATAAAACAAGATGACAATGTATTCTACCGAAGGGAATGACTATGCTCCACTATGAAGAAATCATATTTTAGCCTGTCCAAAGAGAAGCAATTGTTTCCCTATTCAGACAAATACTTGTTCTACATTTATATATGTAATTCAATAGGAAACAGGGTTACCCTTCATTCTCTTGCAAAGCGATCTGTGCACTTTCAATCTTTAGTTTACACCTCCATCACTGACATCATCAATGAACACCATTAAACCAACAAAATTATAACTGTAAAAACAAAACTAGGCTGTTATACAAGTTGGTTCATGGAAAGAGTGTAAAACATTTTATAATGTGAATGTGTCCAGATGTCTTTTGAATAACTCTGTCATCCATTTGCCAAAGGATCCATAACCATTATGTTTGTACCAGGTACTCTGATGATATGAAAACAACATCAGGTTCGCACTCTTAAAATGAAATGGTAGTTAAATAATATGAAATGGTGAAAGTATATAATGAAATTATGCCAAGGAAATATCTGAGTTCAGAGACTATAATAATAGCCTTCTAAATGTACTACACCCCAATCATAAAAAATGGTAAGATTCCCTAAATAAAATTTTCAGTTGGTCAATGTAAACAGCAGAGGGGAGAATCATTGTATAAAACCTTAAATTGAAATCAACATAGACAAATAAATAAGAAAAGTAATTACTGTGTGTACTTCTTTAGACCTTGCATTCCAAATCATTCCTGAAAAATTACATTATTTTTTGATGGACCTTTGGACATACCAAATATCGGAGGAATTTTAAGCTTCCCCAGTAAACATTGTTTTTCTATAAACTCTTATTATTCACACAGACATGGAAAGCACAACTAATCTTTGCAATTAAATCTATTTTTCTCACTTCCTATTTAGAAAAGTGTTTTTAAAAACCCAGTAGATTGAAAGAAGGAAATTTTACATACACACACACACACACACACACACACACACACACACAAGATCACTAAAATAATTGTAGTACTAATTTCTATTTGTTTATTAAAATGAACAGTTAATGCTTAATTATTTTATAAATTTTGCATGCCTTTATTTGGGAATCTGATCAACTACATTGAAGGTGGCAATATGCAATATAACAACCATTTTTTTATTTCCTATCATCTTGTTTTAAAATTATATATCATTTTAATGCTTTTTAAAATGTTTTGTGATCTTCAAAAAAATTAAAAGCCCCAATACATTGAAGCATTAATTACTGAGTGTATCCTGAGTAATGAGAGGTCAGTAAGTCTTAAAATAGCACCTTTTACATCTTCCTTACCTTTTAATAAAAGGCTCTTTTTATTTTAAAGAGAAAAGAAAACAAAATAACAACAACAACAAAGATTAAAAACAACACAAAAACAATAAAAATGATACAGAATTTCAAAACAAGATAGGGAATAAACAATGTTTGTTATATTATATATTGTTATCTTCAACAAGGTTGTGCAGATTACCAGATGCAAGAGTGCAAGATTGATCAAATAATTAAACAATAAAAAATAATAAAAAATTAGAAATGATACAGAGTTTCACTGAAAGACTCTATTCTCACAAAACCCAGTGGATCACTTTACAGAGCACTGGGTCTGAGCATTTTTCCAAGGAGAGGGAGAAGGAAGTGTGGTTTTAGAACATTATAAAGCAAGACTCTATGGAGACTCTCCTCCGTTCCTGTTCTTTCTGTGCAAGCCTCTCGTAATTTATTTATTTTTTACTTTAAATATTAAAAAATCTAACAAAACAACAATGAATACAAAATCAGAACAACACAAAAACAGCAAAACAATACATAACCTCAAAACAAAATGATAGGAATTAACAGTGATTACTACATTACCTATTGTTCTCTTCAACCAAATACCTTAGTCCACCAGACATAAGGATGTAAGATGGATCCAACAACCAAAGACAGTAACAAGTAGTAAAATAAAAAAGAACATTGGAAGTGATGCAGAGCTTCACTATACTAGATGGTAGGAGCTCAGCAATGGTCTTATACTTCACATTGTTGTTTTCAGATCAGTCATTCTGATCACCAGATGCAAGTGTGCAAAGCTGGTCAAGAAAAAAGAAAATTTTAGTCATTGACTGTTCCTCTCTTTTTTTTTTTTTTTTTTTTTTTTTGCGGTACTGGTGTTCCTCTCAATAAACCATGAACATCAGCAATACACCTATTCCAGCAATCCTTATATATACATATAAATTTTTTCATTTAAAAAACCCCAATTAACACAAGCAAATACATAAATAAAACAGCACAGAGAGCAATAAAAATGATACAGAATTTCAAAACATGTTGACAGGCTATTAACAATTGTTGTTATATTACATAATTCCATCTTCAAAATGGTTGCATATAAAACCAGATATTTGCTACAAAGAAATAGGCAATGTACAAAACAAGAGTTGGATGTATAGAAATCTTGCAAATTCGTATTTTCATTGGCTAAAACTCAGGTGTCAACAAAAAGCAGTTGAAGGAACGATCCACATTGTTATTGATTCCTCTCTGATTCTTTAGCTGGAGATGAGGGATGGGATTTTACTTACTTTAATGTGCAATTAACTGTATAACATCATGAGCAAAGGAGAAGCTGAGCTTTCAAGCACAAATCAGTCTTTTGCCCAGTATCTTTCAGAAAAAGATATGAAATTTAAAAAATGTTTTTCAGTCTTTCTCATGATACTTCTGAGTAACAGAAAGTGCAGAGGAAAAGGAGGTTGGATGTCCATAAGCCATGTGAATGTCTGAATTGTGTAATAATTCATCTTGCAGCATAAAGAAGACAATAGATATACTGGAGACTTCATGGAGTAAACTCTGTTCATTATTTTCTTTTGGGTACCAGGAATCAAACTCAGGACCTTGCACTTGCCAGACAGGTGCTTGTGGCACTTGAGCTGTATCCTTGGCCCAACCCTGTTCATTATTAACCTGTCCCTGTACACATATTCTATCAGCCTATTTATTACCAAGAGTCACTTCCAATCATGAAAATCATACTGAGTCTTCAGCACACATTCTAATAAAGTAGCAATATGACTTTAGATAATACTCCAAAACTGTTTTTGTTAGTCACTTTTCTGATGCAGCACAAGATACCCAATCCCTGCAACTGAAAGAAGAAGAGGTTTATTTGGGTCCACAGTTGTAGAGGTTTAGGGCCTGGGGATATAGCTCAGTTGAATAAGCGCTTGCCTGGCAAGTGCAAGGTCCTGAGTTTGATCCCCGGTACCACAAAAAAAAAAAAAAAAAAAAAAAAAAAAAAAAAGTATGTAAAACACAATTGTAGAGGTTTGAGTCCATGCTGGTTAGCTAGTTTCAAGGCAAAAATTGTACCGTAGACACAGGAAAACTGGTCAATCACGACATCCAGGAAACAGAAAGACTGGAGGATCTGGGGGTATGAAGTCATCCTTCAAGTCCATGCACCCTTTTATGACCTTTCTGACTAGATTCCACCTCCTAAAAGCATATCTGACCATGGGCTCATAAATGGATTCATTCACTAGGCCAAATACCTTCCCAAAGCCCCATCTCTGAGCATGAGGCTCTTTCGGAACATTTTAAATCTAAACTGTAACATTGCAACCTCAGTACCTAAAAGCTTTACATCCATTTCATTCCATAAAATTGATTTAGCAATCTCTAAAACTTTCTAAGACTTAACAATTCTAGCATTGTTGAAAACTCTTCTTAGTTCAAACCAAACTCTTATCTTTAAGCTCCTGTAAAAATAAAAAAGAAATCTAAATACTTCCAACATGCAAAAGCACAGAGTAACAATCTCACTGAAAATTGAAGAAATAAGGAGTGAAAAGAGTCAAACAAAAGAAAGACAAAAAACCAGGAAGACAGATATGAAATTGTATAGTTCCATGTCCAACATCCAGGGCAATGGTGCCAAGATGTGAACACTAAGGAGCTTGAGCAGCGCTGCCCCTATAGCTATGCTTGCTGTAGCCCTGTGGCCTCTTCTATAGGCTGGCTCTGCTCACTGGCTGTAGATTTAATCAATAAATATTCCATGTTCATTTCCAATTCTCTGAAGTTTGCATTGCAACTTTGGCTTCAGTGTCATAGTTTTATGCTTTATCATTGAAGAGCTTCTCATAGGGAATATGACCATGACACATCACATTGCTTCTAAGACCTTCCCCTCAGATCTGGATGGAAACCTCTCTGATCCCACAAGTCTTACATTATGCATGCCAGTAAAATCAGCACTACATGGATGATGCCAAGGTCTGTGTCTCAGTCACTGTGTCATTGCTTAGACAATATACCCAACATCCACAGCTCTAAGTAGGAAAAGGTTTATTTTGGCTCATAGTTTGTAGAGTTTGCAGACATAGTCAGTGGGCTCCAAGGCAAGGTGGCATGGCAAGGGGTATGGCAGGGGAGAAAGGGCTCATGGCAAGAGCAATCAATGGAGCAGGCAGGGAAATTACCCTTCCGGACCACATCCCCCTGCACCTCATCTTTAATCAGACTTCACCTCACAGCATTACTTGGAGATATAAACTCGTCCGTGGACTAATTCACCAATGATTACCATTCACTCAATTCAGTCACCTCTCCAAAGCCCCACAAACACATGAAGCATTGGGGTTACATCTATATGTGAATCATAACAGTCTGCCACCCTTTTAAGCAGATTGGACCTGCTGGAGCATACATGCAGCAGACTTAAGTGCTTGGATGACTGAATTCATAGATACACACCCCCAGGTGGACCTAAATGAACAGAGTTCCCTGGGTCTCTTTTTTCAAGGTAAAGTCTTTTAAGGGAGTCTACCTGTTTTCACCATTGAGCCTATGATGGGTAAGGTCTGGACAATTCCTAAAATGCACCCAAGCTATCTTTTCAAGCCATCTTGTTCTAGTACAAAGTACAAGCCTTCTTTGCAAAGGTGTTAATCTGCTTGGAAACCACAACTTCACCTTTGGTGGCAGCTCCAATTTCTATGATACTGGGTGCTGGAATCAGGAACTTCACACTGAGCCTTACCTATAGCCCCTTTTTTATTTTGTGATATGTTGTCATTAAGTTGGTATGCCCAAGTTGGCCTTGAATTGGCAATCATTTTGCCTCAGTTTCCCAGAGTGCTAAGATTATAGGTATGCCCCACTAACTGGCTAGAACAGCACATATTTTACATCATTTGACTCTGCTTTTTGCTCCCTGTATATCTGGACAAGAACAGCCAGCGGCACTTATGGCACAGCATGAACACTGGACTGCTTTGAAATTTTCTCTACCACAAAAATTAATTTTCTTTAGATTCAGCCTTACACAAAATCTCATAACAACATTTTTGTTTTTGCCAGAATGAACACACAGAGCCTCTAGTGTAGTTGTCCAATAACATCCTCATTGCCACCTGAAACTTCACAAGCCTGGTCCTTACTGTAAACATTTTCTACAACATTCTGCATCTTCCGAGCTCTGACTAGTATCAACTATTATGTTTTGCTTATGGCATTCTATGGCTTTGGGAGCCAAATTCTCTAAGTATTTCTAAACTCCTCCCATAAATCAGTGTTAAAGCATTCTGGAAGACTTGGTCAGAGATAGAAAATGTGAAAAAATATATAAATTTTTATATATTGAAAATATTTTACAATGAAAACATATTGCCATCAGATCATTCCAAATTATTTCCCCTCACTTCAAATACTTAATCCCATTATTCTTGCCACTTTCCAGAGCAGTCTTGGCAATCTTCTTTTCTATGTTGATTGGAAGTTACATTCTCTGTCTGCCTTGATGTTCTGAAGTCATTCAGAACATTTCCCATTCATGGTCATTTTGACCTGGAGGAAGATCCAAAAGTTGCACAGTGATAAATCCTTTGAATAAGATAGATGAGAACACACTGTACAATTCTTAAACATGTGTGTTTCCTTTGGATGGTACCTGGTGGCATTATTCTCTGTAATTTTTAGCACACCTTGTAAAGAGATAAAGGGGATGTTTAGAACTGCTTTAGCAAGTAGCAAGAACAGTGGGATAAGTATATTCACATCAAGGGGAATATTTTGAGGGGATTAATGGTAATGTATATTTTACTTAAACATTAACCATATATTTTGATCATTCCTTATAATCAAAGCAACAGCCCCAATTCTGGTACCAATAATCTGTACCATTTTCCTATCCTGAGACAGAATAGCAGACAGATTAAGTTTAAAGTAGTTTATTTTGAATCATATTTTCAGAGGGGTCAGTCCAAGCATAATGGGCTGGCTCCAAGGCAGAAATGTCAAAGTAAAGGAAAACTATTTGACCCTTGGCATCCAGCCCATTACGAGAGCAAAAGGAGGATTCCAGGACAAGAATGCGCCCTCCATGTCTTAGCCCTGGTGACCATGTCTTCCAGCCAGGAGCTCGTGAGTGGATTAATCCACTGATGAAGGCAGTGCCCTCATGATCCAGTCGCTTTCCAAGAGAGCTAACTCCAAGCACAGGAGACTTTGGGAGGCATTTCAGATCTAAATCATAGTACCCTTCCTTCTGTTTGCTGCTGTGTTCTCTCCTCAGTCATAAATCCCGTTACCTCTTTTATCTAATCGCATGTGTTAACTGCTGTGAACACTCCTCATATTGTGCATATCGGTTCCATTCCTTGTGTAAACAGCACTTCCACTGTTTGTACTCCTGCAGCTACAACACTAGCTCCAGGCAGCTCTTCAGTCTCACATGCTTCTGCCAGTCTCTCATCCATCCTATCTGCTCCTCATACAAACACCTCGTCCCACTGTCACACAGTTCTCCTTCAGCTGTGGGCTCGCTCTCATTTCAACTGCAATTAACAAAATGACAAACACCACAATGCTAAAAAGATAGGAATTTTTTCACCTTAAACCTTTCCCCTACTTAGACCTCAGGCATTCACAAAATTCAAATTTAAAAACTGGAGAATTGATGTCAAAAGTATTTTGTGAAAGAGACTGTCTTAACTGAATAACTGAATGTTTTATTCAAACAGATGTTCATTAATTCTCCTCCTTTGTATTCATCTGTAGCAACAACAAAAGTATAAGTTGATTCCTTTAAAATAAAAAGTTGCAATCTCCTTGACCTTAATATCACAATTATTTAGTGACTCTCTAATTCCACAGAAAAGGATGCTTTGCCACATAAAAAATCTTTTAAGCAGGAGAAGATAGTTCATTTAAATCGCTTTATGTAAATAGAACACAGTAAATATATTGATTCGCCTTCATTTCTAGTTCTCGATCTCCTAACCTATTAGCAGAACATTTGCCGGATTTAGATTTGCTTCGGTGTTTTCCACAGTGTTTACACACAACACTATTAACCCCTACTTCCTGGAAGAAATTTCAAAGTCCTTCCCTAAAACTATATTCTAGGACATACAAATAATATCCATGGATCTTAGATATTCAAAACACCTGACAAAATTAAAACCTTCTCCCTTTCCTCCAGAATTTTTTCCTTAAATAATAACTAGAGCCTTCTTTGCAAGTGATATGTAAGTAGCGTCTATTTTGGACTAAGTTTAATTAACTCTTTTCTTTGTGGATTTTATTCCCACGAAGTTATTTTTGATGATCTCTTTGCCTTATTACAATGGGATTGAAGGACAGCTTTGAATTGGTTTTTATTATTTTTTGTGCAATTCAAACCAAGTTAAAACACTTTCTCTCCTTCTAGACTTCATGGATTATATGAAATAAATGGTGAAAATCTTGCGCCAGGTGTTTCTGCTTACCCCTTCCATGGTTGCAAATTACATTGTGTTAGATTTTGCATATGAATAAAACTTTTTTAAGCAACTGATAATGAGCTTATGCACCCCTTTTGAAATCTATTTTCCAGCTCCATCACTCTGCCATTAAACTTTACCCATCCAGTAGTTCAAATTTTCTCCAAAAGGTGAGGGGTGAGAGTAATTAAAATTCATTATTTTCATTACTGAGATCTTCAATTCCTGTGACACTTAGAAATAATTGATTAATCATTTCAATTCTTTTATAAAATGGGTATTACTTCTACAGTTACAGAACCTAAAACTACAGAAGAATATTTTAATCAAATGGACCTGAGTATTACCTATTTTAAGGATGATTCAAACCAGTAGCAGTGAAAATATTTTATCATGCAAATTTGATGGCATAAAAAGTTTTGTCGTTATGTAGCATTGCTTAACGTCGATTATTGCTCTAATTGCCTTGAGTCATACAGGAAATCCCACTTGAATTAAGACCAACATTAGGAAAAATATGTCAATGCCAAAATCCGAAAATACTACCTTTTAAAAGAGCTCATGGTGTTGATTACATATGTTGGTAACATAAAGAAATTTTAACGTTGCCAACATAAAGAAATAAAAAGTCATGCATAAGATGTCTTATTTTAGCATATTTAGGATGTGGGGTGGAAACTTCTAGGTGAAAATTTGTACTAAAAATAGTAATGAATTTTCACTAAGTCCCCCGAATACAAGCAAATAGGAAAAGTAGCTAAGCATAGGCCTCTTTTGGTCCCGTCTTGCTAGCGCACCAGGGTATGTGTGTAGTTTCCACTTGCGCTTTATGCTGCATCAATTTTCTTTGTTCTCAGACGTATGTCTAGAAGTGTCGAAGTTTTAATTATGGATTTAATAAAATATAAACCAATGAAAGACTTCATAAACAAGAAGTTTTGCTTCATGATAACTATCATGAATGCTTAGAAACATCCCCCGAAAGGTGATGCATAGGAAAAAAATGTGCTGTCAAATCAGTTGGTGAAACAATTGTAAGTGACTAAGAGTTATAAAGATACATAAATGTTTACTTTTAGACTGAATCTAAGCCAGGGTTGCTAAATTCCCACTGTACTATAAAGAGAATTAAAATCTCAGAAATCATTCATGCCTGCCAAATAAGCATAGTTTTTACAGGAAACCAAAAGCAAATTTAAAAAAAGATACAGACAAATAAAACAGTCTTTATTCTTTTATTCAAGTGTGAGTAAACTATATGTGTGTTATAAATTAAAATAAAATATTTGTGTATCTTAAGATTGTGCATTTTAATGATCCTACACTTTATCTGCTGCTTTTGATTCAATAAAAAAGGTATATGCAGACAAAATTGAATCAGTAGTTTCTACTCTAAATATCAAACCATGAGAAAACTTAACCATCCTGTGAGTCAAGCTACCCAAGACGGCGGAACTCAGGCTTTCCATCCAGGCCTTTCCACATGCCAGTGAGTTAACACAGGTTACACAACATGCGCACTTGCAGCACACTTGTAAACAAATACATTGAGGGGTGTTATTTGCCACAGGTGGTGACTTACTGGCTTCATATAACATTGAATGGAAGGTGATAGCTCTTCCCAGTGCCTCTCTAGACCACTGAGATACTAAAGACGTGTCGGGCATCCCCAGGGCTCTCATTTGGGCTGCCGAAATCTCAAGAGAACCCTCCTAGCTTGGAGCCATAATTTCCTTCCAGTTTTCAGGGTTTGGAAGACACGGATAAACCTCCTCAAACTACACATTAGTGATGAGACTCCGACTCTTCTTTCAAATACTTAACATAAGACCTACAATACACAAATCTCAATTTTAACCAAAAAGGATTCAAAGCTATTTGACTCACAATGCATTTCTTCCTTTACTTCCATTTTTCTTGTGACTACTTCCTTCATCCAACCAAGAAAACAAGAACTGTTTTCTTTTTTCTGACCTCATTCCTATTTGCACCAGGGAAGATACTCTAAACATCTCCTTGTGTGATCAGATGATATCAGAACACAATTGGGGGATTTGCAAAGTGTACTCACGTGTGGAGAGTAAAACTGGCTATTGCAGGAAAAGGCCACTGGGCTGTAAGCCCGAGACTGGGTTCTGTTCTTGATTCTCCTTCTTATATGTAAAGGCCACTTGGAGACTTCAGTTACTTTATTTGCAGTATCAGGGAGTAAAATTAGTATGACAGTTTATAATATAGTAGAAACTATACTAAATAATTTTGGTTTTGTATTTAATTCAAAAAAAGTGAATTGCAACCTAAATATAATTATTATCCCCATTGTAGTTATAAATAAACTGAACCTTAGGAGCCAGAGCAGCAGATTTTAAAGGAAAAGAATCTAGGTCAGTCCAAATATTATAATCAACAGGGTAATTTAAAACCCACTCATTGTTCAAAAAATAAAGAAGTTCTATTATCCTAGATTAACCAGGCTTGCTGACTATATGATTCAATTAGTCTGAGTGTTTTCTTAAATATTTACTTACTTTGTAAACTCAGCTTTTAATGCAGCCCCCCAGAACAGAATAAGCCTAAAATGAGACACACAGGAAATACGTATTTCTAATTTTGCACAATTTACTAACTTTTGGATGGGTTGTTTCTCCTTTGTGTCTTCTGATACATTTTTAATGTGTGTTTGTTATGTTATCTGCAACGTTTCTGGATGTGACTCCTATTACAACAGTAACCACACTGGTTTCACATGCCCCATGTCTTCCCTTCATAGCAATGTGTAAAACTCCAAACCCTCAAAGGAGCAGAAGCCCCAAATGATGTATTTAGGGGGAAGGGAGGAAGAAGGGAAGTGGAAGGGAAGTGGGGAGGGCAGGGGAAGGAAGCAGGGAGAAGGGAGCAGGAGGTAGAGGAAGAGAGAGAATCTTTATCTTCCTAAAGAAGCAAATTTTCTCTGAGAAGAGAAGCAAGAATTGAGGAGGCAGACGAGTTCAGTTTCAGAAAGCGTCGTTTTTGCGTGAAAGAGACAAACTAAAGAACAAAATTTTATTTTCAGCGAAAAAGACTAATAGTACAAATGAAACAAATTAGCATATATATTAAAATATTTTAAAACAACACAACAGATCATTTGAGGAATTATGTGAACTCCCTACTTCCTATTTATTACACACACACATACGTATATATATGAGAAATCATGTTCTAAATGTGTGTCTGACACATTTGCCTATGAGATACTAAGGACACGTCGGGCATCTCCAGGGCTCCCATTTGGGCTGCCCGAATCTCAAGTGACCCCTCCTGGCTTGGACCCGTAATTTCCTTCCAATTATTTTAGTTTATTTTTTCATAGAAGAGTGTTTTTATATTTTCTTTATAAGTGCATATGTGTGTTACATTAAAATTTTAACAAAAGATAGATTTTTTTATTACCCTTTGACTGAGAACACATAGTTCCACCCTAAAAGAAATATGTATCTCTGGGTCTTTTACTCTTAGAATAAGAAACAAATGATTATGGAAAAATATTTATACATATTATTTAATTTTATTATTCTCTATATTTGTAGCATGTCATTTTTCTTTGTCCAGAAAATCCCACCCTTGCAGTAATATGAAATTATTCATATTGCTTCTCAACACCCTAGAGTTCTCATTTGTAAACTAAAGCAGCTGTTGATACAGAAAGTCCTGCAATTGCATCCACTTAGGATGTTTTCCACTTAGGAGAAGGAAAATGACTTGAAGCAATACAATGAATGTAAGGAATCTCCTGATGAAATGATAAACTGGAGAAAAAGCTGGCCTAGGTTTTGCAACCTCTTTGACCCAGGATATGAGTCATTTAAACCAGTGGGCTCCTTGTCCTCATGGGTGAAAACAGTGAGAGCAGGACACAGACAAAGAGGCACCAAAGTAAACCAAGTTAAGGCCTGAAAAAATGAGGGGAAGGAGGCTCATTGAAGCATCCCGGGGAAAGCTGGAGGGAGGGGAGCAAGAAAGCCTCCTGTGCCCGATGTCAGAGGCCCAGTTAAAGGTGGCCTCCACCTGGTTCATTTTCTTACACCCAGCGGAAGAGCCCAGCAATGTGTGTGAAGCCCTGAGCCGGGGTGCCTTCTCCGCATGCTCTCTGGAAGCTGCTCTTGGCTGGTGCGAGTTCTTCCCAGTTCTTTCAAATAAATTACACTGGGTTTGCTCCCCGTTGCTGCATCCCTGGACTTCATATACCAGCATCTTCAGGACAAGTCTAGAGGGAGGAAAAAATGAGTTACTTTAATTTTCAGTAACTTGAACTAAACTAACTCATAATCTTTGATGACAATAAGAGTATTTCTGAGTCATCATGAATGAATACGTCTTTTTAAAGGTTATTGATAGGTATATAAGTCCATTTCTATTCTTAAATTTCAGTAAGGATTTCATTGGCTGGCTCTATAATCGCTAAGTGAGGAAATATTCCTGCCACTCATCTAATTTGTGCCATGAATCTACTTTGTATTAATCATAGTTCAGATATGGTGTTAATTGGTTTCATATTCCCAGGAGAGACTGAGGAAAAGAGTAATGCATTGAAGAGTGGTGCTCAGTTCTAGCAAGTATTAGAATCACCTCGTGTGGGGGGTTCCTCGCTAGCACTGTTGTGCCCTATCAGAGTTGCCTTAGTAGAGCTGAGAGTTAGACCCCGAAATTTGCCTTTGTGTAATATTTCCAGGTCTTGTAATAGTGTTGGTCCATGAAGCACGCTCAGAAACACTGACATGTAAGATCAACAGTATTATACAAAATTTATTTATAGCAATCACCCGGGGAGCTTTGAAAAACACAAATTCTGATTCAGCAGTCTGGAGTGGGGCTTGCCATTGTACATGGGTAATAGGCTCCCAGGGGATTCTGCTTTAACCAATTGCCCAACCAATATTAAATATAAATGGTCAGAATGTGCACCACCTAGGAGCTGTCAGACATGCAAACGTGAAACTTGTACAAATGCAGAGACGGCAGTTAAAAGTTCTACCTTGTGAATAGAATTTTGCTAAGAGTATACCCTAAGCAGTTCCACTCCCTGCCCTCAAAAACGTGCAGTGATAGATGTGTTGACTCCATCACGATCACCTTATAATGTATGCACATAGCAAAGCATCATACTATTCTCTTTAAATACATAATTTCTCAGTGGTACCTCAGTATAGCTGAAAATATTATACAAACACATATTGGTTGCATATTATGTTTCACATACTGTAACTGTTCCCCAAAATGAATTAGATCCTATCTGGAAGCTCCATGAAATTGAGAGAAGAAATCTAAAAATTAAACACACAGGAGTACAGTAATAGAAGCATAAAAGAGAGCCACAGAAACACCAGCAGTGAATCAGTTAGCTCCAGGGGAAAGAAGATGGTGTCTGGGAGGAGTACATAGGACAGCCTTCCTGGAAGTTTACTGGTATGATTTATTCTATGTAAAAGATGCAGGAAAAGTAACCTAAGGTGCTATATGAGAATATTAGACTACCTTGAATAAAGAGACAAAAGTGGTTTATAAAAAAGTCACCACTTAATAGACCAAACGACAAATATTTTCACTTTTAATGGGCCTGAATTTAGCTAACCAAATAAACAGACATGTGCTGCCCAACTTTAAAAAATAAATAAATGAGCAAATAAAATAATCCCACTAGGTAAACAATGTTCTAGAAAATTATTCTGATACCTAAAGACAATGCAAATACCACAAAGCTAATGCACATAAAGACAGGTTTTTTTAGATCCCAGAAAGAGAAAGTCCCACTGAACTGCCGGGGCCATTTAAATCTCCAGGAGATTTGTTTTTGTTCTTTTACTTTTAAAATAATATCAATCAATCAATCAATCAATCTCCAGGAGACACAGACTGGCCAGAAAATCTTTTGTCTCCTAATGTTCTGTGGCCCAGTGGGCCCTATGTACCTGAGACTCTTTCAAAGCAGGATTTTCTCTTAAGTCAGAGCAAGTGCAGGTATCCCTCTGGTGTTCAGCCGCCTGGCATTTCTGTGTGGGAACAATAGAAAACTAAAGCAAAATGACAAAACCAGGCCTTCTTTCTTAACAGAGAAAACTTGTACAGGAAAATTTGAAACACTCATGTAAATAATGAAGTAAAGGTAAGCCTGATACTTCCAACATTGTTTCTGATAGAACTTGATGTCATTTTCACAGCATAAAACTGAAGAGAACGAAGATAGTGCTGTGCGTGGAGAATCTTTGAAAGTTATCGTTATTTGGAAGGGTAAATAAAGACAGGGCTGTACCGTCCTCCCAAAGGCCTTCTTAAGAGAGTTGATATTTAACTATGGCCGGTTAGAAATGGCTGGATCTGAGGCAACAACACTTCCAAACATACACTCATAGCTTCTCCTCACTTCTCTGAGTTTAACCATAACCCGCAGAACTCGTCTTAGAAAAAGACAACAAACAGATACTCTGAATGAGTACAGCAAACAAACCTGAGTGGAGAGCTCTTTAAGGATCCTCTGTCTCTTTAGGGGGAGAGTGATTCCCATAAAGGGGGAAGTGTACCCTCTGCTAGAGCTTAACAGGAGGCACATGTGCGCTAGAAGGCCTGCTGCTTTTTTTAAATAGGAATCATTTGGACCTGGCATTAAACTCACGTCACTTCACACCAAAGAGCAAAATGTGAGTGTGTTCTCTCCCTTTTGGTTATTATATACGTCTATCCATGTCTTAGTTCTTTCAAAAAGTTACCAGTAGATAACCTGTGGGGAAAAGCGTGATAAAACTGACCACTTCGCAATGTAGTTTATATTGAATATGCTAGAATATCTCCAAATTCATAAACCACTCAGCTGGGCATCATAAATGCTTCTTCAGAGCACATACCCTCCTGTCCTTGAGGCATCTAACACCTACAATGGCATGGCTCACTGCTATAGCTTTGGGGTCATTACTCGCCTTTTGTTTATTTAGTTCATTTTAATGAATGCCAGAACTGAAGGGGGTTTATATGCCTAGAATTGAAAGGACCTTCTCTGTTTAACGGAATAATACAAAATCTGGACAAGTCATGGCCCTGACTTTGAGGTAGGTGAAACAGAGCCAGGGAGATGAATAGGAAACAAGTTTTTGTGGATTTATTTATAGCAAGAAAAAAATTTAAAGGTGTTACCTCTTTCTGCTTTGTTTTCTTTATTTTGAAGTACCTGTTTCAACAGTTAAACATGCAGTAGTTAAAGAGCATGCAATATAATACAGAAAAGAAAATGAACATAAACAATTTCTCAGAACTGTTCTTTATAGATTATAATGCGATGTTACCCTCCATTTAAGCATATGCTTGTAAGTGCACTGACTCAGAGCATATTGGATGTGTCAGAAAGTGGAGTTTTAATAACTAGGGAAAAAATCCCAGATAAACTCAAGTCCTAGACATGAACAAAAATGTCATTCTTTTTTGCAGCTGGATTTTAATACATCCTTCAAGGTGTAAGGAGTGTTGAAAATCAATATCAAATCCCAGGGTCCTTCTGCTGAGATATTCAAAATGTTAACTCTAATGGGAGTCATAGCAGAAAAAAAGGCAGTTGTAACCTGGAGCTGAACAGTTCACACAGAGCCTAGTAAGAATTATTGCTCAAAATCTAACCACATTTTGTAACTTAAACAACAAAACAAAACCTTTTCTTTATCATTGTAATTTAACAAGGTAATTGTTTTCCAAAACTGAAAGCCTGATACAAAGGTGGATAATTTTGGGGAAATTATTTTCTCTTGTTTAGTAATTATCATTAATGAAAAAAAGATTTCTTAAATGCTAATAAATCAGGGCTGAATTGACTGACCATGCATCCAAATGGCTGTATTATTCACACTGGAATTACTCCAAAGATTAGCTGCAAATTGCCCTCTAAATTGAATTTATGGTTTCATTTTTCATAACTACTGTGTTGTGACAGATGAGAGGAATCTGAGAGGAAAATGACAGCGATGGACCCAATTTTTTAGTGCTCTATCTTCCAGATAGAGCCAAGCCATCTCTGTAATTTATTTTGGCAAGTATAAAACCCTGGCAGGCTGCAGTCCAGGGTGTTATACTCCAGATGCCCCTAGGGGGAAGAAAAAGGTCAATATTGTATTTTTGCCAGGTAGAAGCTAATTAAATCATTGCCAATGGAT
The DNA here is from genome assembly GCA_004027595.1 of Dinomys branickii. Taxonomy (NCBI): domain Eukaryota; kingdom Metazoa; phylum Chordata; class Mammalia; order Rodentia; family Dinomyidae; genus Dinomys; species Dinomys branickii. The sequence goes on along the minus strand of PVLD010000559.1, from coordinate 187,005 downwards.
AAAGTAAGTTCACATATATGATGCAGTTATGTTATGAATTATAATCATTTATTTAATCTTCTCAATAGGTCAAGATCATCATATCCTCATTTCAAAGAAAGAAAAAGTGAATCTGGGACTTTTCCCAAGTCTGGACTGTTAGGAGGCTTTAGTACCTACGCCTGGGGTCTCCTGAGAAGTGCTGATGCTTTGATCCCATTACCAATGCAGATCAATTAATTTTATGTTGTCATTTCTTTTGCATCAAAACAAGCAAAAATGACTATAATCTTAATTAGACTGAGGGAAACAAAAAACCAGTTCTACAACTTGGACATGATGAGCCCATTTAAATCTTTCTAGACTGTTACTGAAAAGCTGAAACAAAGTAACTGCTTCCACATTGGAGAGACACACAGGCCTCCTGCTTTCTGCGGGCAGACGAGGGACTGTAACACGGAGAGGGGATACAATTTTGTTGGCCTGTAAATTGGGTTTGTATCACCAGGCCTCTCAGGTGAGAAATGATTGAAAACATATACTGAGTTGGAGTTCGTGACAATTGCTGTTGATGCCTTCAGGTTTATAAGACACCAATATGTGAACATTTGCTCTCTTTGTAAGACAAATGGTTAGGCAGCCTCCTACAGCTTTCTGTTTATAAAGGTTTACAAAGTGTCACCATCATTCTTCTGAAATGGCCTTGGGTATCCTCTTTTTTATCAAACCAACTCTTAGGTTAACATCCCTAGCTATTAATGGCATTTGTAAAACCTGCAAGAGCAAGCCAAGTTATTTTGATTTACAAATAAGTATTTTCACATTTCCACACTCTCGTTAATAATTTAAATGTTCTTTTAAGATGACAGAAACAAGATCTTTACCAGTTAAGGTGAAATTGAAAAGCTCTGAGTCTCTAGATAAAACTTCTTTTGTTACTTAAAACCTTTAATCCAATTATTTCACTACTGATTTTATAATACATCTTTTTATAGTGTATACAATTTAATTCTTTTCTGTTTATTTTTAATATTTTAACTAATTATATTGTATGTTTCCAAGACATGTATATACAGAATCTTCCAGAAAATATATATGCATTTCAGGAAAAGAAAATCTTGTATAAATATTTTAATACTAAATTTGTTGAGACATCATGAGATTGGTACAGCTCACCTTTGACCTCTACAATTGTAAGAAGTGCTTAACGTAGCGACCATCGGCTTCCAGACATTTGTTAGTACGGTGAACTACTGCGTGGGGAGCCTTGGCCATCGAGATTGCTCACATGCATTTGCAGTTTCTTCTCCAAAGGCTGCTAGTGTAATTTCTGTGATATGCAATATCCCCCGGGGTCTCCATACAAAAAGTTAACACCATTTGTTGAAAAAAATCATACTATATTGCTTTTCCTCAAATATATATACATTTCTGGTGGGCTCTGTATAGACACAATATAGTTATGGAATATATTTCTAGTCTAAAAATGTCAATTGCTACCTTCATCTTACTAAAAAGATCCATTTGTGTCTTTCCTTTGATTATTTAACACGAAACTAAACTATTAGCATTTGAATTTAAAGTCAAACATTATTTTTTAAACGTTATTTGAAGTTGACAAATATGAAAACTGATATTATATTTAACTCCATATGAATGAACAATCCACTATTACGAATATCTAGAGTTATATACTTTTTAACTGTTATGTAGAGTTTTACTGTTGTGCAGAAAAGACAAGTCCAAATCCAGAATGCAACAGAATTTTAAAGGAGCAACCTTACGTAATCAACTCGCTTTAAGACCCTGGCAATTTCCTTAACATCTCTGAGCCCAGCTCTCATTCACAAAACCCATTCACAGGATTTTGTGAAGGTAAGGTGAGATAACTAAATCTCTGATCTTAAGTATAAGACATCCTTAAAGGAGAAATGGTTGAACTTCACCATTAGAAAGGACTTCATTAATAAAAGAGCAAAATAATCTTAAATCAGTAACTTGGATTATGGCTTTAAGGATTTGTACAAAATATATCATAGGAAAAAATCCAAAAGATCATCTACAAAATATGTACAGTGGCAATACTGAGACCTGGATTAGTTTACACTTTCACTTTCTGTTAAATATTTCTGGAACATTTGAAGTTGTTTATAATAAAAATTTGTCACTTTTATAATTAGAATGCATAATGCATATTTTAAACCAAAATGGCTAAACTATGCTAAGTTTGCAACTAGACAGGTCATTTTTTTCATCCTCCAGAATAAGCAGCTACAGAAATAAAGACTTTCATTCATATACTAATATTTATGAGTTTCCTACTGGTTCTGTGTTCTTCTCAGTGCTGAGGATATAAAGTGGAAGGAGACAGAAATCTCTGTCTCCTTCTTCTGTAAATGCACAGGGACAAGTAACACAACCTTCAAGGAAATTGTATAAAACATTTCTTCAAGCAAAGCCTCAACTGAATTCATTCCACAAAGATTTTCCCCACCTGAAAATTGGCCACCATTTTCTCAGAAATGATGTCAGAAAAATATCTCAGGAAGATGTAAACAAAATATAAATTGTCACGATAATGTATCATTTTATGTGTAAAGCATTCATATGCATACATTTTAATTATTTGTAATTGCTATTTTTATTGAGCAAAAATGCAATTTCAACTTAATATCTGCCCTCATGATATTTTTAAGACAATATCACATTTAAATTTGAGGACTAATGCCTCCCCCAAATAAATGCATTTCTCATTTTACACACAAACGTGAATATACATTATCTAGGCATTCTCAGAAGATTTTTCCAGACAATTTTTGATCATTTTCATCAAACAAAGGTAGTGTCATATAACTGAAGAGTCTGTCTGTTCACAAGCTGCTTGTTGTGAAATAATTCAGACAGGATGAAATCAAATGACTTGTAGAAGGGTCCTTCATGTAGTGCATAGTTTTTCATTGTAAAACACTGCACCAGAATATCCCAGGGGATCCACAGACTCTATTTTTACAAGTGTGCATTGTGATTTTAATTTAGATTATACTGCTGGCATGAATATGAACAATTTTTTGTGTGCTAATTGTCCAGTTCACTAGCCTCTTTGCCTAAATGTTTACTGAAGAAATTTGGCCTTGTCTTGTAATTTGCTGACTGTTTTTTAACATGGGTGCATTTGCAGGAATTCTTCCTATATCTTGTTAATGAGTCCTTTCTCAGTATAGGCATAACTAGCCCACAGGTTTGCCTTTCCACTGTTTAGATGGCTTTCAAGGAATGGAAGGAATTATACTAAAATTCATCTTGTTCAATTCTGCCCTTGAATTTGATAGCTTATTTGGGCTCTGATTCTTTTCTTAAATCTCAGGCTTTTGAAGATAGTATTCCACTTGTATGGCTTTTATTTGTTTTTGTTTTTGTTTTTGGCGGTACTGGGGATTGAACTCAGGACCCTGCGCTTGCTAGGCAGGCGCTTATTCCACTGAGCTATATCCCCAGCCTTGTATGGCTTTTAATTTTGCTGTGAGTTTATATATTACTTCTTTACAAATCCCTTTGTTTTAAGATGCATTTTTTCTTTGCTCACAAGAGTTTTATTTTGACTCTAGGGTTCTCCAGTTTCAATAACACGTGTCAGTGTGAATTTGCTTGTATTTAATCGACTGGAAATTCTTTGCGTTCCCTGAATGTGAGCAATGAGGTCTTTCAGCAAAGCTCTTTCAGCCACACTCTGCAGATATGTATCTTAAAACTTCGCTTCTCCCTCGTTATCTCTATTGTTCTTTCAGGAACTCGCGTCAGACGGCTGTCAGACATCGCGTCCTCTCCCCCATGCGTCTGAACGGCTACTGTTTCCATCCCTGCGGCTCATTCGGCCACACTCTGCGCGATGTCTACAACCTGTCTTCCAGTTCACTACATCATTCGGTGTAAACTGGTTAACACATTCTTTGTGGTTTGAATTCCAATGGCACTGTTCTTTAGTGTGAGAAGTTATATATTGTTCTTTTACTTATCCGACAGTTTCATTGAGTTTTTAAATACTTTAATCGTTTTTTTATTCCTTCATTTTTTCCCTTCAATTCTTTCTGTTTTGTTATAGTAAAAATATAGAACATAAAATTTACTTTACCATTTTAAGTGCATAATATAGTAGCGAAAACTATGATATGATTGTGCAAAAGAACTCTAGGAATTATCTCTTGCAAAAAACTAAAACTATGTACCTACTGAACACCAAGTGGGTACCTCCTTCCCCTTTCTCATAGTTCCTGGCAACATATTTTCTGAGGCAGGAGGGTTGCCGTGAGTTTAAGGCCAGCCTGGGCTACATAGTGAACTCAAGGCCAGACTGAACTACACAGTGAGACACTGTCTCAAAAAATGCCCATTTTTCAGGAACATGGCAGAATTTTCTTTTTTTTATAACTGAATACACCATTGTATGCATTTACCACATTTCCTTCATTCATTTATTTAGCCATAGATTGCTTGTACCACTTGAGTATATTGAATAACAACACAATCAACTTGGATGTACAAATGCAGCATCTCTTTGAGATCTTACTTTCAATTTTGTATGTATATATTGTAATTAGTATTTGCAAGTGAAATGATTTAATATAGGACACAAAATTTATAGTATCTTTTTATAATATTTACCCCAAGAGTCAAATGCAAAAGAGTACAAGCAATCTGTCCACACACTAGAAACCCAAAGAATCCAGCTGAAGACCTGGATCTCATGGAAACATCCTGCACGAGTACTGCTGAAGACCTAGAGCCCATGGCAGTATCCTCCACTAGTCCGGCTGAAGGCCTAAAGCCCATGACAATGTCTCAGGCAAGTCTGTATCAAGGATCTCCACTGGGGAGGCCCAAAGGTCAGTGGTGGAAGCTGGCAAGTTTGCACTAGCGGGATGAAGGATCTGTGGCAGTAGGCTGAGGGTTGTGCACTGGAGCCAGAAAGTGATTCTCGTAATAAGGACCAGAGCTCCCCCAAAGAGAACCTCAGCCATCCTCAGTGACAGTGAGGATGCAAGATCCTCCAACAGTGACGAGTTCATATCAGGAATATCAGGGTGACAAGCTCCTCTAGGCGAATCAGCAGCGAACCATCTTCTCCTTCAGTCCTTTTATGCTTTTGGCAGCAATCCTCAGGTGGGCCTTCCACATCCAAGGCCACGCTGATTCAGTTCAGCCGGGTGTTACAAACTGACCATTAGTGACGTGATATGTGATGGACTGCTGGATACCATTTTTTTAATTTTTAAAGAAATTTACTGTGTTTTACAGTTGCCACACTATTTAAAAATAACTGCTGGACCACTGAACACATAGCAAGGCTCCAATTACTCAGCGTGCTTACCAACACTTGAACTTTTCTTTTATGAATATAATGGTCATTCTAATAGTACGCTTCTTGTCTCATCCTAACTGAGACATACTGGTATCTCATTGTGTTTTCATTTCATTTCCTTAATGCTTAGTGATGCAGAGTAACTTTATTCTGCTCTTTGATTATTGCTGAATCTTCTGTAGAGGAACATCGACTCATGCACTCTACCATTACTGGCAGTAATGGCAGCTGAATAGAGATGTAGAGGTCTTAACATATTCTGGATATTACCCAGATGATTTCCAAATATTTTCTCTCATTCCATAGATTGCCCTGATTATTTTCTTTGCACCAAACAGGTTTTTAAGTTTGTTGTGCTCTCATTTCTCTATTTGTGCTTTATTCTTGGTGGTCTTGCAATCATATCCAAAATCCTTACTAAATCCAATGGCATGTGGCTTTTCTGTTATTTTTTTCTATGAGTTTTATAGTTTTAGTTCTTATATTCATGATTTTATTTTAAGTTAATTTTTCCACATAGTTTGAAAGAATGGTCCAACTTCATGTGTTTGCATGCAGTTATCCACTTATTAAATAGTCTTTTCTTGTCCTATTTTGAAGGCCTGGCATGCTCATTGAAGATGATTTCCTGATATATATGAGGTATTAATTCTGGACTCTGTATCCTGTCCATAAAGCTGACCTCATGCCAGCACCAGGCCATTTGGGTAACTACAGTTTTGAAATGTGTCAGGAAACCAGCACACATGAGAACTCTACTTTTGTTTCTTTTTTTCAAGTTCATTTTTGTTGTTCAGACTAGTATGAGATTTGGTATAAATGTTAGGATATTTTTCCCATTTTGGTCAAAAAGGTGACCATGGGGTGCTGATGAAGAGTACCTTGAACTATAGATTGTTTGGGTAATGGCAGGTTTGGAAAGGGTTTGAGTATGTCCTCCAAGAACTTGTTGAAAGTTTGACTCTTAGTGTAGTGATGTAAGAAGTATTCACACCTTCAAGAGATGCATCCCAGTCGAAAAGAACTAGGTTATTGTGAATATCACCTTGACTTGGAACTAAGTTTAACTCCTGGAGTGAAGTGTGACAGTAAACTGTTATGCAAAGATCAAGACCTACCCCTCCCTGCTCTCTGACTTCCTGTTTCACTATTTGATTTCTTCCTCTCACACAGGCCCCTGTCATGATGGAATCTGCTGTGTTGTGATTTACCTGGGAGGACCTAGTCAAAGTTGAGCAGAAGCCACAGGCACACTCTCAGACCTCCAAAGCTGAGTGCTAAACAGATCTCTTCTCATAAAGTATCATTCTGAGGCAATTCCTTACACCCATTAAAATAGTGGAGCACAAGGAATATGGGCATTTCAACAGTATTGCCTTCCAATACAGTAATATGAGCTATCTCTCCATTTGTTTGTTTTCTTTGATTTATTTCAGAAGTGTTTGCAGTTGTAAGCATACAAGTCTTCTCCCTCTTTGATTATGCTCTTCCTATTTTTTTCTCTCTTGATGCTATTGCACATGAAATTGTTTTATTAATGTTTGTTTTACACTGTACATTGGCAGTGTATAGAAATGAAACTGATTTTTTTGCACATTGATTTTCTAGCTTGTAACTTTTCTGAATATCCTGGAGTTCTAACAAGATTTTTGTGAAGTCCTTAAGATTTTCCATATATAAGACTGTGTGGTCTGCAGAGATCATTTTACTTTTCCCATTGCAGTTTGGATGTCTTTTACTTGTTGCTTTTTTTTTTAACTTATTGTATTAGATAGGACTTAAAATAATGTATTAAATACTTGTAGTGGGAGCAGTGTGATTTTTTTTCTTGTGGTGTTCTAATCTAGATTTGAGGTGTTTTTATCCAGAATGCTGAACCATGTTTCCCTGTTTCTTTGTGTACTTTATTATTTTTGTGGTCATTGTTTTGTTGTGATTTGTCCATTTGAAAAAATAAATCTCTCTGTCTTTACAGAGTAACTTCTTTGGGAGGGAAGTCTTCACCAATCAGCCTGTCGGTGGAGCCTGTGATCTTCTCTCTGGGGGATGCTTCTTCCCTGGACTTTGCATATATCTTAAAGACTTGAGAGATTTGCTGGTTTCTTTTTCAGATGCTGTAATTTCTTTCTCCATTTGGTGTCTGTCTGTGTACTGCGGGCCACAAGCCACTAAGATCTACTCTGTACTCTGCAACTCCCAGCCATCAAGAAGATGCCATTCCATCAGCCCTTTGAATCAAGAAAGAGAGGCAGGCAGTTCTCCAAAACTCCACAGCGTTGGATGCGTCTTCTGCTCCCCTTTTCCTCCCAAGGGATAAACAGGAATTGGGAAACTTACTCTTGGCCGTGCTGTGTATTGTCAGCTCCTCTTTGTGGCATTTCGAGTTGTCTGGCCCCACAATTAGCTGCTTAGCTTTTTTTTGTTCACAGCAACCCTCAGAGGCTGAAGTGCACCAGCCTGTGTCAGCAATCCTAGCCAGGCAGAACAGGAAACAGTCTCGCAGGCAGCCCACCAGAAAAACTGTAACCTTGGGCCTATGTATTCCTTTTCTCCTCCCCTGTCAAGGGAGCTGTTGGATTCTTCCTCCCAATTGGGGCAAATTGTGCCTGCTTTGGGAGAAGCCAGAGTGATTGAAATGAGAGTTTTTCATACCCATTTCAGAGTTGATGACTGCCTTTGAACTTGCCAGGGTAGTAGGATTTGTAGCTCAGTTTCTAGAATTGTCAAAACGGCTTTGGGGGCATATCTATAATTCACTTGGGGTCTACATGAGGAAAAGAAGACTCTGTTATCTCACTAGCACCACAGCCCTGAATGTGATCATTTTTAGCAGACTGCCTTAATAGTCTCAGAATAGCATTCGAAGTTTGTAATTATTGCTGCTATTTGCAGTTTCTGATTACTCACTACAGTACACGTGTTATTTGTATATTTGTGATTTAAGATTTTGAGTGTTCCATCTCTGAGTGAAAACTCTACTACCTGACTTGAGGTCTTAAATATGCAGGTAACTGCGTTTTCGATTCAGCTAGTCTGGACAGGGTCCCACTGTCTGGGGATCAGTATTGTGATAAACACATGCATTGCATGTGCGATCCCTAGGTCACACAATACTGTAAATAAAACTCCACATAGCCTGATATACACTGCCATAGTTACTGTTCTAAGGACACTTCTAAGTGTATTTTTACACAGAAACATAGGGAACCAACTGAATGGTAGGCAGCCTCTGAGACCGGTACCTGACCGAGAGTAGTCTTATGGGGATCTGAGTCCTTAACTCTTGGGAGTCTCATACTGAGTCAGAATAGGTGTCACCAGGATTTTATTGCACTATAGAAAGTACCAGAACTGCACTGCACTCTACTTACTTTGTGTGAAAAGAATATTCGTGATAGAGGAAATAAAGAGCATATTCTTTCCAACACGATGGCATGATTGCAAACTAGACAATAATTCTACAAAATTTACCCTGAAATCCATTCACTGAGTGACCATCATGGTGGGGCAGAGGTAATAGTGTTAGTGTGATGCTCATAAGGTGCTCACCAAACACCACAGCTACTCAAACACAGGGGGCGAACGAATGACCAGTAATAGAGAGTCCACCGGAAGGAGAAGCCCATCAGATGCCATCCAGGAACAGGGGTGTTTAGGAGAAGAAGCAAGGCTGCTTCTCAGTCCCCCAAACAGGCCATCTTCGTGTAACAATGTGTTAGCACACGCTTACAGTGCACCATGATTACATTCATTGTTGGGAGTCTGAACGTGTGTAACACATTAAATTCTGGTTACTTCCTCTTTCTCTCCCTTCCTTCCTCTCTAAGTACCTTTCCCATTTGCAAGAGATCTGTCTTCCTGATTCCTATTGCTCGTCTTTTAATTTACTTTTTAAATTATTTATACATTTCTTTGTTTCTCTCTTAAGAGAAGCTATGTGATATTTAAGCTTGTGCATCTGATTTACTTTACAGCTTTTAAAGTGAATCCATTTTCCTAAAATAAACTCAAATTTATCCTTTATGGCAGAGCAGTACTCCATTACCTAAAAGTAGCACATTTTCTTTAAATAACCATCTGCTGGTGGATATATATATACACACATGCCTCTAAACACAGGTATACATGTACCACTATGGTGTGAAATGTTTACTCCTTTAAGATAGAGGAGAAGATCTGGATCAAATGGTTTTTCTTCTTTTAATTTCTTGACATATTTTCATACAGATTTCTATACTTCTTCTGTCAGTTTACATTCCCAGCAACAGTGTAGACGTGTTCCTTTTTTCCTGCAACCTTGTAAGCATTTATTATATTTGATTTACTGACAATAACCATTCTTTCTAGAATAAGATAAAATCTCTGCGTTGTTTTCATTTGCATTTCTTTAATGTTCAGAGATGTTGAGCACTTATTCGTGTGTTTGTTGGTCATTTTTACTCAATGCTTTGAGAATATTTACTTCAATTATCCATTTTCGAGTGGGTTATTTATTTTGGAGAGGAGAAGCCTAACTTTTTAAGTTATTCATTTTAGATATTAATCCTCTGCCTGAGGAGTAGCTGGCAACCATCTTTTTCATTCTGTAGGTTATGCCTTCACTCTAGAGGTTGTTCCTGTGCTTGTAGAAGAGTTTCAATTTGAGACAACCCCACTTATTGATTCCTAATGTCATTTTTTGTCCAGCTAGTGTTCTATTCTAAACAATTTTACTTATACCTCTGTATTTCAGAGTTTTACTTATTTTGTCTTCTAGTAGATCAAATGTTTCTATTTTTATACCCAGGTCTTTGGTCCCTTTTGCTTTAGTTTTAGTACATGGAGATAGATATGGATCTAGATTTAATCTTCTGCTATGTATAGCTAGTTTTTCCAGTATCATTTATTAAAGAGGTAATCTGTCTTCCCACACAAATCTTTAGTCACTTTGTTAAAGATCCGATAGCTGAATATGCCTGAAGTTGTTTCTTTGTCCTTTATTCTGTTCCATTGATCCACATGTCTCTCTTCGTACTAGATGTTTTTAACAACATGTTGTTTTAAACTACCATGTTGGGCTGGAGGTACAGCTCAGTGGGCTAAGTGCTTGCCGCCGAGCACTAGGGCCCTGAGTTCGATCCCCGGTCCCGGAAAAAAAAATAAATAAATAAATAAAAATAAACTACCATGTTGTTTTTAATCACTGTAGCTTTGTCATATAACTTGAGATCTGGGATTGTAATACTTCCTGCTTTGTTTTTGTTGCCTAGGATTACTCTGGTATTCTGGATCGCTTCTGACTTTATATAAATATTAAGACTGTTTTTTTTCTTGATTATCCAATTTATCTAAAACAAATTTTCAAATTAGTTTCTTTTAATCCTCTTGATTTCAGTGGTACTATAGACCAATGCAACATAATACAGAAATAGTTCCATATAACTTTAGCCACCTGATCTTTAACAAAAGTATTAAAAATAAACAGTGATATTCTCTTTAGCAAATGGCATTGGGAGAACTGGCTATTTACAGAAAAAATAAAGATTCTAAACACATATCTCTCATCAAATATTAAGATAAATAAATATGGATCAAGCACCTGATACTAAAACAGAAACACTGAATCTGCTGAAAGATAAAGTAGGTAAAATACTTGAAGACATAGGCATGAGAAAGAACTTCCTAACTGCACAAGAGCTCCAGGGATCAACAAACATGAGTGCATCAAATTTAAAAAATTTCTACACCTCAAAGGAAACGATGAAGAAACAACCTCCAGAATGGGAGGCAACTTTTGACAGCTACTCCTTTGATAGAGTACTAATATCTAGCATACATAAGGAATTCGTGAAAATGAGATCCTCCAAAGCAAAATTCTCACTGTAAAAATGGGCAACTGAAAGGAATAGATATTTCATAAAAGAAGAAATACAAATAGCCAATAAGTATGTAAAAATGTGCTCAGCATTTTTGGCCACTAGGCAAAGACACATCAAACCAGCACTGAAATCCCTTCTTATTATATACAAAGGCCAACAAAGACTGAGAAAATAATGAGTGCTGCCAAGCTTTTGGGCAGGGAAAATCGGTCTTCTGCACTGTGGGTGAGAATGCAGACTAGTACCACCACTATGGAAATAAGTAGGGAAGTTACTCAAAAATTAAAAATAGGAATCCCATTTGACCCAGCAACACTTCTTCTAAGTACCTTTACAAAAGAGTTAGAATCAACATATTACAGTGATCATTGCATACCCATGTTTATGGCAGCATAAAACACAACAGCTAAACTGTGGATAAGACCTAGATACCCATCAGCAGATGAATGAATAAAAATATATAGTTTAAGTACACACTGCAGTGTTGTTCAGCCACAGAGGGATACATTTGTGTTATATTTAAGAAGATGGCTGGATCTCAGTGTGAAATGAAATAAACCAGATGTGAAGGTTATATGCTGCATATGAGATGCCACACCCAGCACAACACTTGAAACCATTCTGCAAGGGGGATGGTGAAGGATGAAGACAGGAGTCAATATACAAAAGCTGAGGTCAGGCAGAGCCCTCTCTCCTGATGTGAGAGAGGAACTACCAGACCTGAAATACATCTATTTATATAATCAACCTATGAATAATTTCATGGAGGGTCAGGGATAGGAAGAAAATCTAATCTAGAAAATCTAATCTATAGTACAGCAGCATGCCTTAGTGGCATGCTGGGGGATAAGGGAAAACTGTGTATTATCTCAACTGAAGGTCAAGTCACTACATGCATTAGCTCTGTGCACTACGCACACTTTGCATGGGGCCCTGCTAAACTCAGGAAGAGCAGTGACCTTGTCTTAGATACCCAATGCACAGGCCCAACAATGAGAACACTAAATTATAAATAAACTAAATAGCAACATAAAGGAGATATAGTAGGAAAGAGGAAGGTGGGCCTTTTGGGGATGGGAAAAGCGACCCACAGAAAGGAGAAGGAAAGGGAGGGAGGAAGGTGTGTGTGTACATATAAATGGTAACATATTAATAAAACATATACTAATAGAGGAAAAAGAAGAGTGATATTAGCTGTCATTCTCTCATCTCTGTCTCTATATCTACTCTATCTCTCTATTTCTCTTTTTAGTAAATGCTTCCTAGAATAAGCATTTGCAGAGTTTTTTTTTTTTTTTCTTGGAAGAATGAGAATTTTGCTAATTGCTTTTCCTGCATTTATTGAGACAACCATAGAAATTTTTTCTGAAACTTATTATTGTGATGAAGCCAGTGATTTCCTAATTCTGATGAACATTTTAATTTAGTTCCTCTCTTTAGGGTTTCCTAAGCCTTGTAAGAAATGTGAATTTGAAACTAAGACCCTTTTGAGAGCAGCCAATGGAAATAGCTTCTCAGAGTTAGAAGCTATGTAAGACACAGATCTTCTTGTGTTTTTGATACCATTAATTTTTCTAGCCCAGCTTTGTGCTGAAAGTGAAGTAACTCTGCAGTAATCAGCTATATGCAGTGTTCTCGTGTTTAAGTGTCTGCTTTGTTAGGGCCCGGTGCTTCATTTCTTGTATCATTGCACATTACCCTCTGAAGATTCGTATCGTTCTCAAAGAGCTCCTGCACTCCATGATCTTTGGATTTGATAATCTGGGCTACTTGTTTTTAATTTCTGAAATTATTGTATTAAACTAATGAGATGGCCAGACTGCAACTCAAGTATCTTTCTTAGACTTTGGCATTGTGGTAATTTTCAGTTTTTGCAGATTTAAGTCACTCAGAATCAGAAGTGATTGCCTTAGCCCATTGATTTTTATTACTTTGTTAATATTTTTGATTAGTTTTCTTTCTTTTTAATTGTGGTATTCATTGTTTGGACTTTAAGTATGTCTTGTGAATCTCTGGCTTCAAGTAGGTCAATTTAATTACTTTAAATTATATTGATTATTGATATAGTTAGACCATTTCCTCTTTTTCATCATTTTCTACCATGTATTTTCTGATGATCTCAATGAATTATCTCTGTCAGTATTGACTTTTCTATTTGCCCGGATAAGCTTTGGCCTGAAAATCCAAAGGGCCCAGGCATTTGCTACAATATAAAGCTCAACGACATTCTTTCAGCACCTCCTAAGAGAAGCACTGGTCTTTCTTTAAGAATAAGGACTCTGAACCTACAGAAGCTGAAGATGCATGGATAGGAACCTCAAATTCTCAAGAATGTCACTGGAGGTAGTGATGAGCGGGACTGTCTCTCCTTCTACCCTTTTGTTTCGCGGCTCATGCATTATACCTATGGGGAACATAGATTAATTCAACAACCATTGATTTAAAATATATACTACACGCTAGAAGATGAATCACAATACTCCTAGAGAAATATGTCTTAGGTGGTATGGAATATTGATATTAACAGTGAAGTTATGGTCAGAAACCAATGTATGCACCTCTTTTGCTGTAAAATGGGACTTCGTGATGCTGGGCTTTACAGATACCCTCCATCTCTGCCAGAAAGATAAGGCTCTTCTCATGTGCACTTTGCCAGCGCTGCATGGTCAATGACAAATGGTGGCTGAGATCAATAGGCCAAATTATTTTGTCTACTCAGTAATGTAACTAAATTTAGTGCCACTCAGGGTGGTCCTTCAATTTGTTGCCCTCCAACACTTTTGAATATGATAACTTGTTTAAATAATAATTAAAATAACATAAAGAGAGAAGTGTAGATAATTTTTCACAATTATTTATTAAATAAAAAATGCAGTAATTGCAATGTTACTTAAAGTAGCAAATTAAAATGACCTACAGAAAAAAATTAAGATAGTTTTACCTAAATTTTTCCTTTGTATTAAATATATAGTTTAATATAAGTATGCTGCAAAATTTCTGCAACATCTTATAACTAGTAGAATAGATTTACTGGAACAAGAAACAGCATACACACACTGTCTACATTTCAGGCCATCTCATGGGTCAGGGCAAGGATGGAATGCCGCCGCTTCCAATTAGTTACATTAGTTACTTTCCTCATTGCTGAGACAAAATACCTGATGCCCAACGTTAAAGAAGAAAAGGTTTATTTCAGCCCACATTTTGTAGAAGTTTCAGTCTATAGTCAGCTGGTTTCCAGGCATAGTGCCATGGCAAAGCGATAACACAGAGGGCAAACAGTTCATGGGGGCAAAAGACAGTAAAAGCAGCAAGCTATAAGCAAGCAGGGACCCTGTTTCTGTCCCTTCTCTCCTTTTGGTAGCACTCATATCTGGGGGCCGGGGGACAGCCTTAATCCTAGCATAGCACCATCAACATCCCCACATCACAGCCTTGATCCCAGCATCACACACTGTAGATTCAGTCACCTCTGAAAAGCCCACCATGGTGACCACAGGAGGCTTTGGAGAGACATTTAGGTAGGACACGTAACAGAGAGTAATATGTTTCTCCAAATTTTAAGAGACAATGTCCTGAGACACATACAACTCCAAGGTTGTTATAAAATACCACATTCTTTTAAATGTGCACTTAAATTTTTTAAAAATTAGGACAAATTTCAAGGAATAAAAGTAAAAAAGAAACTGAAATGCTGCAGATGTCCTATTTGCGGGAGATACAGATGGTGGGAAGGTGTTGATTCAGGGAAGATATGTGCTGAGCTTTGAAGGCCTATGTAGAGTCTGGGAGAAGTGGGAAGCTCACGTGCCTGTGAAACCCAGCTGAGCTAGCTCCTTTGTCTTGGTTACTTTTCTCTCGTTGCTGAGACAAAATACCCAACACCCAAAATGAAGAAAGGAAAGGTTTATTTAGCTTACAGTTGTGGAGGTTTCAGTCCACACTTGGCTGCTTCAGAGGCAGAGTGACACATGGCAGAGGGCAAACTTCACGTCAGCAGAGCACAGCAAAAACAACCAGAGCAAAAAGGAGGAATGGCTGCAAGCAGCCTCCTTTTCTCCCCTACATTGTAAACAGCCTACCCCCACCCAGGGTGCATGTACCTCTCATATAACCTCCATGCCCTCCACTTCCACAGGCTCAGGATGTATACAAAGTAAGCACCCTGGCTTCCTGGTGAATCACTCAGCCAAACCTCTGGACTCCCCAAGTTGACACAATGTATCAACCATAACATCCTTTAAGGGGCTTCATGAAATATGCACTGGAGAGAGAGCTGCCTTTTTATTTTTCAGTTTGTGGTCTTCTAGATTATAATCTGATCTTTCACATCATTGAATATATTCACAGTCTTATCTTTTCCTTGTATACAGTGCTTCCAAGTTCATAAAAAGTTGTTTTCAGGTGTCATTTCTTCTTTATAGCCAACCTGTCAAGCATTATGATGTCACTTTTGTAGATAAGATTTAAAGGCTTGAATAAACTAAAAAAAAACTAGCAAATCTAATGTCAGAATCTAAATCATGTTATTTCCAGCTAATCTCATTCTTTTCACCTTAACTCCTTTAATATTTATCACTTAACATAGATTGTACCTTTTATCTGTTACACTTCTTCACCACCAATACTAATGGAATCATCTGTGCCTTTAACTTGCTTGAGCATAGCAAATTAACACCCACTGTTGTTACTTTAACTGGAGAGAGGAGTGTTAGTTTGGTTAACAAGCACAAGGCCATTTGTCTGTTGTAAACTAGAGGCTAGCTAAGGAAGTGTTTGTGCTCCTTTCTCTTATGGAAGGCTTCTGCTGAACTTGATTTAAAGCAAGCACAGTGCTGCATAATGAATATCACATTTTCTATTTCTATAGTGAACTAAAATAACCCATGGTGAGTGTTAGAATATAATAATCCATATATTATTATGTTTTATTGATAAGGTTTTATATTCCAGAATCCATTCTGGCACATACAACTACAAATACCTTTAACCGAACTTAATTCTGTGTGTGAAAGTTATTATATACATCATCACAACTTTTTACCTAACTGCACAACATTTAATTTCATGACTGTAATGGAACTGCAGACATTAGCTCTCTTTTTATATATTGGATTGGAAAAAATGAAATTCTCTTTTTAGTATGATCTGGCAGGAATTGCTGTACTGTGGCACTTAATTGAAACTAAAAGTTAAGATCATTCTTTAGACTTGAAAAATAGAGGTGATGAATCAATTAAAATTCAGAGGTTAAAATTCATCAAAATTTAACATAGATCAGCAGATATTTTATGTAGGGCAAACAAAAATAGTTCTTTTTTATTTTTAGTTAGTAATCAACTTTTATGTCTAGAACTGAAATAAGCATCTGATTTTTCCCCCTACATACACAGATTATTTTGACATAGAGAAGCACAGCAAAGTAAGACATATTGTAATAATTAACTGAATTATTCCTGGCATGCCGTGAACAATTACAGGTTTAATAATCACCCAACCAAACGGTGTTATGTTGGAATAAATTGACCGACAAGGTTCCTCAGCTAGGAAACGAAGCTCAGCTAGACCATCATTAAAAATGACTGTGACGAGCACACTTATGAGAACTCCACTATTTTACATTTACAAAATGTAGCTATGGCCACGGTGTTTAATGATTTGAAGAAGGTGTTTAAAAATTCATTTAAAATATTTTGCCCTTTATAATTACTCTGTGAAAGATATAATATTTGATAGTCACTAATGTACCTTACAATCTACATTTAATTAAATATCTGTAAGTTTTAAAACCTACTAAAAAAAGTCTTTCTTAAATAAAGGAAAAAACAAAAGAAAAAAATTTATGAAGGGGTTATTTAGGATAAGTATGGGATCGATCATATAAACCCTTACTGAGAACAATATTGGATTTTAAAAAACAAAGATAACTTTGAAAATAAATGTTTCCATATGCTGTAAAATATGCAATCTTATGTGAGGTTATAGAATCTGCTTAATGAGTGTTTAATACAATGTTTTGATTCTAAAGAGCTAAAAGGCTGGGTATACCACGAAGTTTACATTTTTAATGTATATCGTTTTTATAGAGTGTTTCTAATTTTAAATGAGAAAAAAAGCAGAAAAATATTTGAGAAGAAATAATAATGACGAAAGTCTGGGATTTTAAAATGTCATGGAAATATTTCAAAATACTTTCAAACTAATTGCGATCATGGGTGTCTGACAGCCAGTTATATTCTACAGCCAGCCAGAGGAAGCACGTTGTAAACTAGCTTGAACTCTGTTTAGACCCTTCTACTCATCTTTTGAGAAAATTGAAGCCTTTCTTTTTTTATCCTTTTCTTCACGTCGCCTCTTGCATCTCTCACACACAGCAAATTCAGTGCCTCCGACACTGACATCACATTTCCCCACAAACTCTTCCTTCTGTGCTCCTTACCGCCTCACTAAGCGATGTGCTTCTCAGCTTTACCCCGTGCTCCTCACCACCCAAGTCCTCTCATGGCAGATGTCCATGCTGTGTAACTTTCTCTGCTGAGTTTCCATATCATTTTAAGAGCCCTCCATGTCTCTATGCACAGCCTATTGCAACCCACACCACAGCGCTAACAGCAGAACCTAACTCCTACCAAAAAATTCCGGATTCAACTGTTCTCAGTACAAAATACAAGATCCCTATGAGGGATGCAAGGCCCTCATGAACAGCGTCTCACTGGCGCTTCACTGCAGGTAGTCTTACTTTTTTTCTTTCTCACAGATTCACGTCCTACTGACTTAACAGAACTTTCCTGAATGTGCCAAGCCAACACGTAGATTCTTTTTTCCCTTGCACATTCTGCATTTTCTATCGAGAAGGCCTAATCTTCCCTTTCCCCCCTGCCTGGAGCACTGTCTAGGTCCTGTTGATACTAAATCCAAGTTCAGGAGGCACTTTTTCTCACTCTACTGTCTCAGCCTGGCTAAATACCTCTCTCTTAGGACATGGGCATTCCTTCTACTAGGACTGTTTTTAAAAGAGTACTGAAATTACTAGTAGTGCCAGTGTTCATCCCAAACAGACTGTGAACTCTGATAAGTATAGTTCTACAAATCAGCCCCTGAGATGTTGATATGGACAAAGGAAGTTTACTAGCATATGCTTTTGTGTTGTCAGTACCAGCACTTGTCAGACAGTGAATAAAACAGAACAAAGAGATTAGACTATGAATTGGTATAACTCTAACAAAAGTCTGAATATTCTTATAAGGAGCTGTGCAGTTGTGATGGCTCTTCACTGATGTCTCAGATTGGAACAAATAAATTTCCTTTGATTGCATGAGGGATTTCTCCAGAAAGTAGACACCACCTTGGATAGGTGGTTTTTTTTTTTTTCAACTAAAGGAAAGTCCCAGAAGATACTTAGCTAAAAGTTGTCAGCCAGCAGTACTCCCAGCAGCTCCAGAAATGAGTACTTTATTCTTGAAAGATGGCCAGAGCACCATGGAATACATTAAAGCTCCTTTAAAACAAGAACTTTTTCTCATTCATCTGTACAAGTCCTGAGCTAGCAGAGCTCTGAATTGTAGGAGACCTGCAAAAACAAATGTTTACTGAATGAATGCATAGTATGATTTTCAGTCAAATTCATCTTTCTGAAGGCAATCTGTGCTGCAGATACCTTATGTTCAATCTGAAAATAAAGACCAAAGGAAAATACAAAGTGCAGAATAAGTAGCTTTTAATCTAACTGCAGTCTTACGGCTTCTTAAAAGAATCACAGTGATCTTCTATCTTTAATCTCTCCAACAGAATGAAAAATTAAAAACACAGCAGCCTGGGCTTACGTGTAGAGAGCCTTTGCATTAAAAGGATATTTATATGGTTTTTCATTTGAAGGAAATGTAAGTCTGCACCATTGCTAATATTTGTTTACTCCCAACATCCTGATCTTATTTACATTTGGTAAAGAATGAATAAAATTGTCAAGTAAAGCTTAGACAGTACATGGGAAGTTTGCACAAAATCAGTGTAAGGAACAAATATGAAACACCACTGTTAAACACTACAGAGTGTATTCCCATGCTTGAATTTTATCTGAGAAACAGGAAAACATGGGAAAAGCGCACAAACCAGATATAGGCTCATCAACATGCAGCAGGGTGACATGATGAAGAAGGCTCTCGGTGACATGGAGGATGGGAGGATCTGTCAGAAGACAAGGTGACCGCGGCAGATTTCAATGAGTGAGCGCTAAAAGGTCAGGGTGTAGGTTAAGACACCACCAAAGAAATTAAAATTTCTAAATGTGATATCAGATGACAGGGTAAAGAGAAAATAAGGAAGTTAGATGTGCGGCTATTGACCTTGGATGCAGGTCCTTTGGGATGGAAGTAAAGTAAAAGATGAGAGTTACAGTCAATAGAGAAGATGCGGAAGTCAGCTCTTGAGAAGCAAGACGTTACACAGGAGAGGAAATGGCAAAGCGTCCTCCATGTCCACACTCACTAAATAAAATTGAATATGCAGCAAAAAGGTCTATTTTATAGACAGTCACAAGAAGACCATGTAAGTAGGAGCTACTAATGCTCTCAAAACTGGGTTAGAAAGAACCACAGAGCCACATGGAAGCACAATTTTAATTTAAATTATAGTGGTTTTGATGTGTGAATTTCTTCCAACATTATTGTTATGTTGGATAACTATTTGAACATAATGCAAATTTTTCTTTGATTGATTTCATCCAGAGATATAGGTGAGTTCAGAAAACTGCAACCAGCTGAAGTGAATCACAGAACATACAAAGCACACACAAACACATGTGTTATAAGCCAAACCATATACAACAGGTACCCCAAATTGCAGATCAGTTGTAGATTACTCTCCTTGCATTAACGCTAAGTGTACAAACTATAACTCTGTCAACACTCATTTCCAGAAGTAAACTTTTCAGCCTTAAGGACCATTTCTATTGCAGTATTTAAGTGTTTCTTGGCCTTCTGCCATATGTCAAACTGTATCACAGTGTTCATTACCATCCTATCTTTTTTTTTAAATGGACAACTGATAAAGTTTTTGACTTCTGTATTTCTAACTTCATTTTCCTCTTAATACCTGTGTTTTTCATAATACAATTGTGTACATTACAATGATTACAGGAGGACATATGTTACATTGCACCAGAACTGACTATAGTATTTAAACACACATATTCTCATAATTTCTTCTAAAATTATGATAAAGTAAGTTTGGGGATTTTTATTGCCCACCCACACACCCCTTTTCTCCACCTGCATTTTGAAGGTTATTCCGATGTTGAGTGAGGGCCTTATTATTCAAACTTACAGAAAATCAAGACACAGGTTTTTAGCCAATGGGTATTTTTATTTGAGACAGGACTATGGAATTACCCAGGATCGAATCAGGGAAACCACAGGAAAGACTGAGATTAATCTCACAATTAGCAGAGACCATGCCATCCAAAGCAGTGGAAGGAGTAACAGAAGTCCACTGAGACATACTGTGGAGTCATATTGTGACTGCAGCAGTGGACCTGCTGCCCAGTGTGAGTTATTTCTGCCCATATCAAACCCTGCCTTCCAGCCTCTGTGGCAACTTTGTGAGCTGCTCGGTGGTCTTCCACCAATGTCTTTTTTAATTAATAAAACTATGCCTGCAAAATGAAACATTTTAATAATTCATGCTCAGGTCACCATTATAATAAGTATTATGATGATTCCAATAAAGCTAATCTGTAGTATTCGATCTAAAAATTGTTGTCCTTAAGTGGATCCCAGTACTATTATTTTAAAGACGTTCAACATTACACTCTTCAATTTCATCAGCCATTTAATTTTTTTTTGACATCTGCATTACCAACTGTTAGAGCTGTTCAAAAAGTGCCAACTTTGCCACATGAGCCCAATCAGAGCAGATTTTTCTTGAGATATTTGCATTTTGGAGGGACAATGGCAAAAGCAGAGAATAATTCTCCACTATTTTTATCTCTGATCAATTTCTCTGGTCTTCTCTATAAGAGAATAATGATCTAGGTATCAGCTTTGTAAACCACATGCCATGTATTAACAAAAGTAATTCCTTAGTACTGGTAAAAACTTACAAGAAAAAATATGTTCTTCAAAAAAAATCTTGCAGAATTAAGAAAATCTTTTCTAAGCAGAATTAAGATTAGTCATTCAGCTTAGAAAATACAAGTTTGGATATAAATTAATTGCTTCTTTTGTGGCTGGGACACAATATCCAACACCACAACTTAAAGGAGAAAGGTTTATTATGGCTTACAGTTTGCAGGTGTTGTACTCAGTAGTCAGCTGGCTCCAAGGCAGGGTGACATGGAAGAGGGTCAGAAAGTGGCAAGAGATCCAGGGGAGAGGGAGAGAGGTACTGAATTCCCTTCCAGTCCTTGGCTCCAGTGACCCATCTCCTCAAACCAGACTTCAATACCCAACATCGCCTTCAGTTATAAACTCATCTGGACTAAGCCACCGATGAGTATCACACACCCATGATCCAATTACCTTCCCAAATCCCCACCTATGAGTGCATGAGGTTTGGAGGGATATCCAGGTATAAACCATAACAGGTAGCAATACATTTTATTTCTCAGTGAATCAAAAGTTTCCTGCACTTTCCTCAGTAACCCATTTCCTCCATCAAAATATTACCATTTTTAAAAATCCAGCTGCATACAGAAACCCACATGCAGTCAAGGTGGTTGTCTCTGAATTATTTCTGTTAAGGACACTGGTTTCATTGCTTGTTAGAAGTGCTTACGCGGTGTACGTCTAATGATTCCATGGGTAGCATATATACATATTGTACAGCTGTGGTACCTCACACGTGCAGGATGTATGCTGCAAGGGTGCACATTGTTCATTATTGCTATGGTTAATAATAGCTAACAAGCTTCTGTGTGCCTGGGATTTAGTTTCCTCATCTGTGAAATGAAAGGGCTTGCAGTGGATAGCTCCTGGCCCATTCCTGTTCTAACATCTATTTAGATACTAAGAGCAGTTTATAACATATATCCTTATTTATTATTCAAAATATTGATAAAACTATTGATTCTCCTTATGGTAAGCAATCATTTTCTAATTATTCTTTTAAATGTACATCCATATTAACTGCTTCTACGTTGACTTAAACAGGAACTCAAACATGTTACTGCATAGTCTACGCTTTTCTATTGACAGTGTAATTTTTTCTTAGCCTTTAACTTTTATTAGTATATACGTGCAGTACATAACGGTTACAATCATTGTAGGGAATTGGTTCATGTGTATAATGCATCACAACTCTTCTTTTGTCCTTCTCCCAGCCCTCTTTTACTTTTGCCAGTACCAGATTCATTTATTTTTCTTATAAATCCTTATAAGGGTAAATATCATATAAATGGGTTAAAACCTGATTAAGAGGTCAAAAAGCGTAAGACACTTAAGACAATTGTACTAAGTCAATGTATACTTTTAGATACATTGTCCATGCTACATTACAATAACTCTTTTTCCTTCTTTTTCCTATTACCTATCTTTTATTTTGTACTTTACTTAAATATTGAGTTTTTCATATAAGAAAAATCATGAGATATTTAAGCTTGTATGTCTGGTACATTTCACTTAATATTATGGTCTCAAGGGGCCACTGTTTTCCAACAATGACTCAAGTTTATCCTTCTTTATGCCAGAGTAGTACTCCACTGTGTGCAAATATCACATCTTTATCTACTCATCTGTTGATGGACAGATAATTTGCTTCCAAGATTTAGCTATGATGCATTGCGCTTCTATGAACATGGATATGCACACATCACAGTGGGTGGTATCTTTAATTCTTCTGGGAAAACAACTAGAATAAATACAAGTGGGTCAAATAGAATGCCTAGTTTTGGTTTTCTGAGGACTCTGTACGGATTTCCACAGTGATTGTATCACCGACAATGAAGAAGGGCTTCGCTTTCAGCCTCGCCAGTATTTATTATTGGTTGATTTCTGGATGGTCACTATTCTTCCTGGAGTGAAACAGAATCTCAGTGTTATTTTAACATCCATTTCTCAAATGGCCGGCAATGTTGAACTTTTCAAAAATGTATTTATTGTCCTTTTTAATCTGAGAAGTGTCTATTAATTTCAGATGCACATTTTTGATTGAGTCTTAACACGATGCATTACCATCAGTAATTTTCTGACTCTAAGTATTCAAACATAATCCATTGTACCGGATAAACTTACACTGAATCTTTAAAACAGTGACGAGAAAACAAATCACTAAAGCACTGCACTAATATCTTTATCTGGCAATGGTACAAAGTTGGTTATTTTGCATAATTTATTTTCAAAGTAAATGAGGACCGTCACCTGTGCAGTAAATTTCTTAGTAGAAGTGTCCCTAAATTGAAGTTATACCTTTAGGAAGAACATACTAATTTATTCTTTTATGAAAAATTAACCATAACGTGGAAATAAAATAAAAATCCATGAGGCTCATTTTTCCAATAAGATTCAGGAACAGATTAAAATCTTCTCAAGCGTTATCTAAGAGAATGGAATAAGATCAAATCACTACTGATGAAAGATTTCAAATTATGTGAAGTTATATGTTAAGTTACAGACTTTTTTTCAGAAAAGAAGGTGTTGTATGCACCATGAAAGAGATTACTACAAAGCTAATAATTCTTTAGAATGTAAGATTTGAATGTAAGTCAGAGATAATTCTAACTTCCTTTACTGAATTACAGAGTAACACACACACACACACACACACACACACACACACACCTGGCATCTCAAATGTTCTTTGTATTGGTTTTAATATTTTACTTATTTTCTTACTAAATAATAAGTTGAACAAAATTTTGTCATTATTATATTTATACAAAAATCACTATTCTGCCCTTTTGAAAAATAGGCTTTAAAAATCTACTCATTGTGAATATCTTTAACATCTACCTGGCTTCAGTCACTGTTCTGTGAACTGCACGGAGCAAACAAAAGCCTATCTTAGCCCTAGAAAACTCTCACAATCTAATCAAACAGCTAACTAAAGAGCAAAAAGATAATTGCTCTGGCCAACAGCTGATCGAATTGCCAACAAGTTCTAAAGGAGTCTTACTCTGCTAGAGGGGAAATACCATTAGAAAAGAAGGTTTCAAAATAAAAGTGACATTTAGTGAATTCTTAAAGGATATATTGGTGGCTCTCTCTCACAAGGTGGAAATGGAGGGTTAAATTTTAAGCAAATAATTCAAAAGCTATCCATAGACAAAATCATCACTGAGAAAAACCCTCTATTCATCCAATGAAGAACAGTATGTTTTGTGTGTGTGTGTGTGTGTGTGTGTGTGTGTGTGTGTATGTGTGTGTGTGTATATATATAATTTTACTTGTTTGGATATATAATTGCCCAATGTATAGAAAGTAATCTCAAAGGAAATTATATTCATAAAACTAGTGATTCAAATATTTAGCTGGTGCAGAAATCTTAAACCTATGGTTTCTTTCAATTTTTCTATAAGCTATTTTTTAACTTTTCTACAGACTAGTTCTTTTAGCTCTTTATTAGGGTTTGGTACTCTATGAATAATTCTGCAAATAACAGTAATCTCTAACAATTTCACGGCCAGCTGAATAATATATTTTACTTCTTTATTAATTGTCAGGAAAATATTAAAATTATTCAAACTTTTTTTTCCATTAGTTTGGCCCACAGACACGGACCACTTCCTTCAGGCTTGATTGCATCCATTGCCTGGATTACACACTCACCTCAAAAAATAAAAGAGAAAGATTCACAGACTCTGTAGTTTCTTTTTTATGCTGTTGCCTGTGATTTATTTTGTACTTGTGTGATGAACTAGAGGAAGGAGAACATTTGCTTTGCTCTGAGCAGGTTTAGTTGAATTCAAGTAAGTTAAAAGTGTTTACATACCATGCAGCTTCACTGGGGCAGTAAGCTACCAAAATGTACATAGATAAAGAGAATAGCGCAATAGCAGTGAACACGAAAAGCACTTCCATAAATCACCAAGCTGGAATTACCCATTCTCCACATAACCTTGAGGGTTGAAGGTATTACAAAATGAATGGTGATGACTTCAAAGACTGTTATTTATCATTCTGTATAGTCACTGTTCACAGAGTGTTGATGAGGATTTTAAAGAATCAACTCACACAGTCAAGAAGCAAATCACATGCTCTGCTGTAGACTAAGGAGCCTGGTAGCGTAGTTCTAGTCTGAATCCAAGGGCCTGAGGACCAGAAGTTTCTCGTACAAGCTTTGGACATGCGTTTTCAGTTCAGATCTTTGAACAGAAAAAGATGATGCTCAGCTGATGGATGAAGTGGAAGTTTTATTTGCTCAGTCTTCTTTCCTAGTGATGTCATCTATTAACTGAACAAGACCTCCCATAGCACTGCAATTTGCTTTATTCAGTCCGCTCTTGATCTTAGACAAAAGGCTGAGAAGTGTGCTTTATTCAGTCTAGAATTCACAGAGACACATCCAGAATAATGTGCGGCCAAAATCATGGGTGCGCAACAGACCAGCCAAGCTGGCACACGGTGGGCACAGTCACATGCACCTCCTGAGCTTGAAAAAGCCATGTATCCAGGAAAATTCTGCAAACCAAAGGGAGCTTGGAAGTGGATGCGAGAAAATTAAGAAAAATTGAATGAAGAATAAAGTGACTACTGACATAAAATGTAGCCAAATTACCTTGTTAACTAATTAAACAGAAGTTACTTTTCAGGGTAAATGTTGATTAAGCAGAAATGTTAACTAATTAAACAGAAGTTACTTTTCAGGGTAAAATGAAACAATTAAAAATCCTTGGGATGTCATTGAAAAAAAGAATTTTAAAATTTAAATGTGGGTTTAAAAATGATCTAGTTCAGCATTTCCTAATTATTAAGGAAAATATTTCAGGAGGTTGCTTCAGTGCTGGAATCACAAATCCTTAGTCCTAGATCAGATTTTGATATCAGTACTATATTTTCATTACACTAAATCAGAAGAACTTTCTACTAAAACAGAAGTTGTGCAGACAAGTATCTGCCCAAGGTCCATGTGTAGGGGTTGGAACCCAGGGATGAGGTAGTGGGAGGTGATGCGAGCTGCTAGGTGATGAGCCCTAGCAGGAGCTCCTTAGGTCACTGGGCACGCCATCAAAGGGGATGGAGGCCCTTGAGGGATCTCTCTCTCTCTTTCTCTCTCTCTCTCTCTGTCTCTGTCTCTCTCTGTCTCTGTCTCTCTCTGTCTCTCTCTCTCTTCCTGTCTCTGTCCCTCACCAAACTGTAGGGCTGCTTAATCTGGGATTTGAATGTCAAGAATCATGAGCCAGAATAACCTGACTTAACTCCACAAGTAGCCAGTCACTTATGTATTTCATTATAGTGTTGTAATGCTGACTTACATAAGAATTTATGGAAATTTCAGAAACATGTTATTTTTAACATATACCTTAAAATTGTCACTCCTTCAGTAGATTTTTATGTTTATGTGGTTTAAAATTATTTTTATTTTGGTGTGGCTCCTATATTGTTACATATGGTTTAATCAAATATTAATATTAACAGTTTCAATAAAGGAGGCAGAAATTACAATGTTAAACACCAAAGTATGTAAGTGATAGTAAACCTGAAAAATCTTTTTAAAGATTGTTATAATCAGGGTTCTCCTGAAAGACAGAACAGATAAGACATATTTTACATAGAGACAGGTGGAATGGAACTCACAGTGTCTCCGCTTATTGACAGGAGATACATTCAAAAGTCCTCAGTTAATGCGTGAATAACCAAGGATAGTGTCCTGAGTTTTCAGTCTGTCTTTTCCTTTACATTCATCTTCTCACTTACTAGAAGCACTTTAGAGCTTCTCTTTGGCGTTTTCAAATTGCTAGCAACACTGCACTTTTGCTTTGGGGCTATTAAGTAAATAAGGTTTACTTGCCCTAATTAATTTTTAAAAAACAAAAAGACTGAAAAGGAGACCTTAAGGAATGGCAGTTACTTGGGAAACAGAATTACGATTTGGGTTCACTGAACTGGGCCAGCCCTGAATAATGTCTCATAAGGTAAGTGCGGGAGAGATACAGGCCTTTGGTTTGCTTGTTTTGGTTTTATTGTGGAGATTTACAAAAAAGTTGATTTTGGAGGCAGTCCCTTGGTTGGAGAGAAATCCTAAATTGCAAATCCATCCTCAGCATTTCACTAGGGCACTGCATTCTCAGCTGGCATATGCTGAAGGCCGGAGGCTGGATAATGACTTCATTTGTTTACCCAAGTGTATTGTAACATCGTGTGATTTGACCTTTGCTGGGTGTGAGTACAATTTTCTTGCAATCACTTTTTCCACTTTAGAAAAAGCTACTTCCTTTTCTCTCATAACTATAACTTTGCAACAGTCAGTGTGATCATCTACATAGCTGCTAAATGACTAGTGAGCAGTAACACAACAGAGTGGACGTAGTGGACACAGGTGACTCATGACCAAGTAGTACGGA
The DNA here is from genome assembly GCA_004027595.1 of Dinomys branickii. NCBI lineage: Eukaryota > Metazoa > Chordata > Mammalia > Rodentia > Dinomyidae > Dinomys > Dinomys branickii. Next base: position 159,320 of record PVLD010000559.1, on the reverse strand, counting down.
GCAAGAGGAATTTAAAACTTACAAACTGTTTATTCCTGGAATTTTCTATTTCATATTTTTGTATTTTGATCTACTGTAGGTAAAGGAACTTACTAGGCTAAGGGATAACTACTATATTAGGGAAGGCTGAGCATTTCCATAACATGCCATCTGAAGATGAGAATCAGGAAAGCTTAGCTTAGCTCAGTCCAGTCCAAAAGTTTCAGAAACAAGGGATCTTAGGATGCATTCTCAATCCAAGACTGAAGGCCCAAGAGCTTGTGTGCAACTGGTGTGAGTCTTGGAGTACAAAGGCCAGGCCACAGAATGTCTGGAAAAGCCAGGACAGGTTTCCAGCTGTACCATCTACACCTCTGTGTCTTATACCAAGAACAATGGCTCCAGTTTTTAACTGGGCAGAAGCCATCCAGCCTCTCAGCTCTTCTTCCCAAGCAGAAGAGGGGTAGTATTGCAAGCTCTGTGGCAAAAGGTGAGGAGTAGAGTCACCGGGTTATTTGACCTTAACTTTTCATTATTTCATGATCTCATACAGTGGTTTGTAGCTAATATCACAAAAGAACCCAATAAATTCTGCTATATAAGCTTAGTATGCAATACTTCCCCCACTGTAGAAATTATGATTTGTGCTGTCATCTTTTATTTTATCAATGCCTAATACTGTAAAAAAAAATATTTATTGATTGTGCTTCCATGGATTTTTCTAGAAGAGAGCTCTTTTTTATTTTTTTATTTAGAAAATGAATGTAAGTACTGACTGTGGATTTTTCCTAGTGTTAACCAACACCTACCCTGCTTAGCTTCCAAGATCAGATGAGATCAGCGTCTTCAGGGTGGGGTGGCTGTACACTTTCTTCTGTATTCTAACTCTTCAATGTCACCTGGTGTGAAAGATTTTTCTGCTAGATTTTTACTTATCAGCTGAATTCTTCAAAAAGCAAAGAAGTTCAGAGTCTCCAAAATGATAGAATGCTAAATAGACAATCAGGTAATATTTTAGAGCAACTTTAAAATAAATTAAACAAAAGAGAGCTGGTATAAGAGGAAAAAATTTTTAAATTCTTTGTAAATGTTAGGTCAATATACTGTAATTTCAAAGTAGGGTATACATGATTTGATTGTTACTATTATTCAAACTCTGGTGTATGTCAAGATAATTCACTTATTCTTGACATTATCTGGAGCTTGAACTGACATTTGTGTGAAAATGCTGTTGTGGTAATTTTGAGATTATCTATAGACATCTATTTCGTATTCAATTTTTAAAGTACAAGCCAAGAGTTTTTTAATTAACCAGGCTTATAAAGTATCGCTCACACCCTTTCATTTTTGATAATTGCTGATCATTAGAGGTGCTTAAATTAGTCACAAATTAGTAATTTTCTGTTTCTGTTTCCTATATTTAACATTTAATGAATAAGTCTGAATCTAGCTGAATTTCATGTTTTAGCAATGATAAATGGTTCATCCAATAAAGTAACAGAAGGGACAGGGAAAAAAGATATACATTTTGAGAATAGAGATCATGACATACATTTAAGTTATATAAAAGCTAGTGCTATCATGAGAACTATGTAATCTTGGAGTTTGAATGGAAATTAATAATCATCAAATTTATCCTTTCGTGTAATCATTGAGGAAAGTGTTTTACTGAGAAGTTTTAAGATACAGTGATCATGCACTAGCTAATGCTTAAACAAGGCTAAAATTCAAATTGCTACCTCTGGGATGCTACTGTGACAGTTTTGCTATTTTCACCAGATGTTCTAACAGTTACAGCCAGACGTAAGGGATAGAACTGAACAAGGTATGTGTCTCTATTCTTGCATTATGATTTCTTTTGTTAATGAATTTCAGCTAAGTTTCAAAAGAATGCTCAGAAAGATTCTCAGGCATAGAGAGGCCACAGTGCTTATCATGGTATATTGACATGATAGTGATTTTATGTGTACGTTAATTCTCTTCAGCAGTATACCACAGAATATCATAAATGCATCAGTTGTATATTAAATGATTTTATATTACTGCTTTCCTGCACAAAATTGAAATTTTAACTATCAGTTAATGGACAGAAATTTTAACTGTTAGCCATGCGTGGTGGTGCACACTTGTAATCCCAGCACTGGTAAGGCTGAGGAAGGTGGATTGTTGTGAGTTCAAGACCAGCCTGGGCTACAAAGTGAGCTCAAGGCCAGCCTGAGCTGCACAGCAAAACCTTGTTTCAAAGAGAAAAAAAAAAAAAAAAAACAGAAATTTTAATTGTTAGAGCATTTTATTAAAGTATAATATAGATACAAAAAGTTGTCATATTACAAATGTACTTCTCAGTAGATTTTCCCAAACTATGTAAAACTAAATAACAAATGCCAGGTTCAGAAATATATAATGTAAAGTTCATTTCCATCCTTGTGTGGTCACTAATATCCCAACCCCAAATCAGCATTACTTTCTCTAATTCTAACGCCAAAGAGTGATCTTCCTTGTCTCTCTCTCTGTTTCTTCTCTCTTTTCTTTCTTTCTCTTCCTTCCTTCTCTCTTTCTTTCTCTTTCTATTTCTTTCTTCCTTTTCCTACTTTCCTTTTCCTTTCTTCATTTTTTTTCCTTTTCTTTCTTCCTTTTTTCTCAATGTCTCTCTCTCTCTCTCTCTCTCTCTCTCTCTCTCTCTGTCTCTCTCTCTCTCTCTGTCTCTCTCTCTCTCTCTCTCTCTCTGTCTCTCTCTCTCCCTCCCTCAGTGGAATCTTGCCATATGTACCCTTTTACTTCTGGATTATTTTATTTGACATTATGTTTGTGTGATTCATCTGCATAGTGCATGTATATAACTCACTCATTCCTACTTCTCTACATTGCTTAGTGTAAAATTTATTCTTGCTCCAGAAAATGAGCCTTTGATAACTTCTATTTTAGTCAGTTCTTCACAGTACTATTCCAAACATTCTAATGTATGCTTTACTGAATATATATGTATTTGTGTGTGTGTGTGTGTGTGTGTGTGTGTGTGTGTGTACATAGATACACACACACACATAGGAATGTGTCATACATAGTTAAGGGTTAGAATATCAGGTTAAGAAAATGTACAAATTTAGTTTCTTATTGTAGTTTAAACTTATGCCTCCGAATAATAAAGTGGGGCACATTTTGAGGTTTAGTTGACAATGTTCTTTTGCAGAATGTATTTGTAGTTCTTTCTTAAATTTTTGTATTGGCCATCTGTACTTTTTGAATTTGTTTGTAGCATTCCTTCATATATTCTTTGTAATTTTTTTGAATTTGTAGTACTTATACTGTAAATATCTTTTTCCTCTCATACACTGTCTTCCCCTTTCCTAATAGTGTGTTCTGGTAAACAGAAACTTCTCACTTTTAGTGCTCCAATTCATCATGTTATGTTAGAGTTAATTATTTTTGTTTCATTTTAAGTAATCTTGCCTTTTCCAAACTGAGGAAGGTGCTCTATTAAATTTTATCTTAAATATTTATTGTTTTATCTTTTATATTTATATCTACTATCCATTTGTCACTCTTTCTTTCTCTGTCTCTTTGTCTCTGCTTCTGTCTCTTTCAGTTGTGTGTGTGGGTGTGTGTGTGTGTGTGTGATGTGAAATGAAAAGCCAAATTTATTATCTACATAGATATTTTAATTAATTCCACATCTTCTATTGAAAAGACCATACATACTATTTCCATGACTTGTTTTAAGTATAATAACTTTATGCTTGAAGAACCTCCACAATTTTTATAAATGAGTTTCTTTAGGGAGAGTATTTTCATGAATTTATGAAATTTTATGGTGATAATTTCCTCAGGAAGAAATAGTTGAAAGAAGTGGGAGAATATGCATATATGGAAAGACACTATGATTGTGTTTGCTATGAATCCCATTTGCATATAGCCATATAAACTAGTCATAATATTTTTATGTCCAGCATTTAGATTTCTACAGGAAAGTTTAATCTATTAAATAATTTTCATTAAACATCTTAAAATGATTATAGCTTGAAACTTCAGACAATAAGTAGGATCCATTTTTCCAACTGTTCCACTCAATAATGATTTCACAGTTTTGGCAACCAGTCTGCTTTGAGAGAAAATAATATTAGACCATGTAAGCTTTTCTCATTGTAGTAGTTTTACAAAAGGAGTAACTATGGATCTTACCCTTAGATATATTTGTTCAAATATAAATCTTGGGGGGAGGGAACGTATTCTTTAGGAACCTAGGTTTTCCACTCTGAAAAATTAAAGCATTTCATATATCAAAAACAACAGTAGTGCCTATGCCATAACCTTATTGTGAACCAAAATGTATTCTTAAAACTTTCCCAAATAACAGATGCTGAGGAAAAATTCTTTATGAAAGAGAGAATGTAGGAAATGCAAATAGCTAGTGCTTCATAGTCACATTGATTGAATCCTAATGCCAACTCTGAAATTTCCATTGAAAATAACTTTTGCTCTTGGCTCGTAATTCACATTAATCCTCCTTTCCGAGAATACCATAAAAATGCAGAAGATACAAGTTAGAAACCTGGAGAAAAAACTAAAATCATCTACTTACCCAAATCTTTGAAATTTAACTATTAAAAACAATAAGAATTTTACTCATGATTTTCTAATGAAAAACGGAAAATAATTCTCTGTCTCTTCTGCCTCTTTGCCCAAGACTCAGAAATTAGCAGTGGTACCAATCAGAGAACAAAACGCAATCCTTGAAAGTCTTCAATATTGTATTGCATCATGCTGTGTCCTGTTGCACTGTTGTATCCTATTGTTATGGGGAAGTAATCCCAGTCTGACAGATGTGCCAAATTCCTGCCTTGGGACACTGAAGAATGTACCTGAAGACAAAGGAAGTGAGGACTAGGAAAGTCTTATTAAGAGAAAGCTCCTGAAAGGCAGGTGGCAGTTTTTAATACAGGAATATCTCATCACAGGTTACCATGGAGGGAACTATAATCAACGTATAGGATACAAGCACAATTACTTCACTAATATTGATCTAACAACAACGAAGAAAGGCACAGTAGCAAACACACAGCAAAGAAAAGAACAAAAACATTTCTGAAAGTGGTAGGAATAAGGATCAATATTCTGACCATCTATCTACTTGCTTGTTGATGGTGTTTTTACATATTTGTTATATTGCTCAGACTTAGCTTCCATTTATCTCTGGGGAGACTTTCAGGCCTAGTCATGGAATCTCCATCTTGGGGCCTGGCTTGTATCAACTCAGCCTTCGAACACAGGCCTCATTTGCCTGATCTCTATTCTGACTCTATCTTGGGCCAGGTCGCCTTCTAAATGCCTATCAACTATCTCTCAGCTACCTACAGTACTAGCAGATTCAATTGTATTATTTCTAATGAAGTAGTTATTAGGAACAATTATTCTGCTCCAAGTCTTTAGAATTTTTTGATATCCCAGAACTCAGAAGAACAGAAAATGGGAAAAGAGTACAGGTAAATTCAGTGAGCCCACTGGGTTCTAGAAGTTGTAGTATCCTTAAGCAAAGTTCTGCAGTTTTTAATTTTTCATGAATTATACCAAGTATCAGAGCCAGAAAACTAGGCAATAAATTACCTAATTGCCAAGTAAATGCAGCAGAAACATGCCACAAAAGTTATTTGCAGATCTCAAAAACTGGAACAAGAGTAAATTCTAGTTTATTTTCTAGGTAGAGCAGCAAAATCACTTGCTAAGTAAGCAGATACTTTGAAAAGAACATGAGCAATCCAAAATCTTAGTGCTGGATGAAAAATAGATATTTCCTTTTAAATGTGATGATAATCACAAAAATATAACCCATCCCATAGCATAAGCAGAAAGAATCATGGATATTTACAAGAGAATAAATACATTTCTGCATCATTATAGGCTAGGAAGCCTATAATACCATTTGATATTCTTAACATGTTACAATTAAATATGACAATAGGAAAAAGGAGTGAATGAAAAGAACTGATCCAGATGAGACTAAACACTACTAAGATGGGAAAATGGGATAATATGAAAAGACCATTCAGTAGCATAATTAAATTATGCACTGGAGACAATCAAAGGGAGGAAATATTACTGAACATATTATGAAGAGCTTTTAGAGTCAAACAAAAAAGCACAAAACATCTCAAATGATGAGATGTTGATCTATAATATGAAAGACAAAAGGAAAATATATTATATTAGGTTTTATTAAGTTAATACTACCTTTATTAGATATGATAATGATATTTTAACTATATCAGAAGACGCTATTATTATTAGGATATATTTCTAAAATATTTATTGCAGAAATGTCATGTGTACATGGACACACATGTACATCGATTTACGAATCAATCAGCCTGTTGCCTGTACCATAATTCCACTCATACATATGTGTGTTTGGAAGGTGATTGGGTCACTGGGGTGCTATATTTCCCAGGGGCCTCATGCAGTGACAAAGTTAGCAACTGAATATAGCACTAGGAGACGGAGCCTAGTTGGAGTTGGTCACTGGGGTGTGGCCTGAAAAACTGTATTTTTGTGCCCAGCTCCTCCTCCTTTCTCTCTGCTTCTTGGCCACCATGACATGGACAGTTTCCTTCTGCCACACCCTTCTGCCATGTTCTTTTTTCCGTGGACTGAATCCTCTAAAACTGTAAGCCAAAATAAACCTCTTCTTGTTTAAATTGTTAATATTGGGTATTTTGTTCAGCAATGGAAAAGCTGACAATATGTATATATATATATATATATATATATATATAGAGAGAGAGAGAGAGAGAGAGAGAGAGAGAGAGAGAGAGAAAGAGAGAAAGGGATAAGAAAGGGAAGGCAAGAAAAGAGCAAATTTGGCAACATAATAATTTGTAACACATAAAAAGCATACAGATATAGTTAGACTTATTCTTTTCAATTTTTAACTGTGTGCTTTTATTTTTTAAATTAAAATATTGGGGAATACTGTGTGTTAAAGGAGTTTTTCCCAGTCAAAGCTGAGAGGATAAAATTTACATAATCCAACCAAAATTTTGAATTATAAATACAAATTTTAAAACTCTGACAAACACGTGCAGGCAAAGAAAAACTAGTATAAAAAATAAAAAACACAATTTGTCTCAGATTCTTCTGCTGTTGTACAAAAGGCTTGAAGATATTACAGATGTCTACAAATACATCACACAAAGTACAGCAACATGGGATGGTGAAAGTAAGTAAAAGGAATTCATTTGTAGTAAATTAATGAAATTCTTGCTATTTTGGGTAGAAAGAGAAACTCAAGCCAACTGGGCAAAAAATCAAAAGGAAAGGAGAGCTAAAAATTTGGTATCTATTATCCTATGAAGCACACTGTAATACAAGGCGCGGCACCACCTTTAAAAGAAATATGGATGACAAACTGTAACAAACACAGAGCCAAACTAAAATTTTATTAGGAATATTTGGCGAGCTGAAGAAGAAAATAAAGCACATTTAAAAAATAAAAGTCAGGAGTGCCTTTTTTCCTCAAAGTTGATAATGAGGCATCACCAAAGGGTTGTTACAGTACACATTTGTTACATTTGGAAAAACATTACAATTAAAAAAGGTGTAGCTGCCAAGTCCATGCACAAAATTAAACTTAAGAAGTAGAGTCCAAAGTTTAGAGGAAAGAATAGACAAAATGATACAGGTGGAAGTGATGGTGTAAACCAAGACACATAATTAAGACAAAGCGTAGCGCTGAGGCTCTCAGCATGGGAGAGAAGGGACAGGCGTCATCTGACAATGGCGTGGTAGGACCCTGAGTTCGCAGAGCAGCAGCGTGAGGCTCAGAGTGAGACTAAGTGAGATGGGAAACAGCACTCTCTCAGTGTGGAGTGGAAAGTGACTTTCTGAACCCAGTACTCTACGCACACTGTACTTCTTTGGGCCTTCTTATCCATGAATTTCTCCATCCCTTTTGAAATGTAATTTCATCAAAGCCTAGATGCTCTGTGTTCTTTCATGTGTAGCAACTTAATAAAAGCCATTCCTTGTAGGTGTTCATTTATCTCCTAGTTCCCAGACCAGATTTTATCCTTCTCATGTGCTGAATATCTGCAAAGAGCAAACCTCCACTTCAAAGGGAGGAGACTTTGCTATTAAGAATGAACAGTTTCTGAGATGAACTGCGGGGCTTCTAGTGCTCACTTTAAACTAAGATGCTTCTCAGTTCCCCTAATTATAGGTTTTAAAAAATTAAGTTTTAATGAAACCACAGAGAAACAATCACTATAGACATAAGGATAAAAAAATGTCATGGTAATTAGGCTTAATTGTGTCAGTTAGATTAGTTTAAGAGCTGTGCAAGGGATCAGTGAAGCATGCTTCTGGGTATGTCTGGGTGGTGTGTGGCAGTGTGACTTTGGGGACTATACCTGGTCCTTGGCCCCTGGCCCCTGGCTCCCGGCCTCTGGCCCCTGGCTTTGACACTGTCCCTTGCTCTCTGCTTCCCAGACTAGAATTGAGCAACTTTTGTCTGCCTTTCCCTTCCAGCATTCCAGTTTTGCCATGGATTCAGCCAACCATGGACCGAAAGCCTCTGAAATCATAAACTAAAATTGAATGACTTCTCTAAGTCATAGGTGTCAGGCACTGTGTCCCAGTGATGAAGATCCGGCAGAGCACATGTATATATGAAAGTTTCAGATTGCTTAGGGTAACAACAGACCTTCTAAAAATGTCTGACGTATTTCCCTGTTCAAAATTACCCTGCATACATAACAAATTTAAACTGAATCAGATTTGTCCTTTACAGTTTTAGCTAGAATCTCATATTTAAGGTTATTCATAGCTTCACATTTTAGCAATAATAAAATAAGGTTCAATGAGAATGAAACTTTATTATTATAAAAGATCATTTTATTTTAGTGTTATGCTGAATTATTATGAAAAACATTATAGGTGCTGTTATGGTTTATACATTGTATCAACTTGGGGAGTCCAGAGGTTAGGCTGAGTGACTCAGCAGGAAGCCAGTGTGCTTATTTTGTATATATCCTGAGCCTGTGGAAGAGGAGAGCATGGAGATTATGTGGTGCTACACACCCCCTGGGTGGGGGCAGCCTGTTTACTATGGAAGGGAGGTAGAAAGAGGCTGCTTGCTGGCCATTCCTTCCCTTTTGCTGATTGCTTTTGCTATACTCTGCTGCCATGAACATTTGCCCTGTGCCGTCTGCCACTCTGCCTCTGCACCAGCCAAGTATGGACTGAAACCTCCACAAACTGTAAGCTAAATAAAACTTTCCTTCCTTCATTTTGAGTGTTGGGTATTTTGTCTCAGCAACAAGAGAAAAGTAACCAAGACAAGTGCATTTTATAAATATTTTATGATTGGATATTTGGACCTTGTAATAACCTGAGCAAGTCTGGTTCAAAATCTCAATAATATTTTTGCCAGAATAAAAATCTTTAAAATAATTTTATGCTTCATATAATTTTTGAAATTCTATGAAGTATAAAAGTTTGAATCGTATTTTAGTGTTCTATAGCCAAAGTCTATACCTTCCAAAAAGTAAATGAGTCAAAAAGAAATTGCAAGTATCCCCCAAACTATGTGAAAAGCTAAAGTTCAAAATATTTAGAATTCCAAAGTTCTGTACCAATAATCAATTTATTCTCTCTATATATTAACCTATGCTGATTTAATTATGGCATTATTTTTCCAAAACAAATCTCCATTGGTTGACTATAGTATGACTATATTAAAAGGTCAAATCAATGAATACTTTTTTGTAAATAATTCATACACAATGTGGTAATGCATCTCTAAAACATATAGTATGAGGCATGTTTGTATCACTGCTTATCAAAGTTCAAAATATTCTTATTAATAAAGTCATCATTTTCACTCAAAGCTAAATGTGAAGTCTATAATTATAATGAATGGACAACACCATGATTCTAAATTATCTGCTTGAGTGGTAGTTTTGAGTTCATACGTGAATTCAAGATTTTTATTTCAAAATACTTTGCTGGCATTTCTTAGGTTCAGCATTTATTTTTGTTGCATTTATATGCTCTGCCTATTTTAATTAAATCACTATTGCACTCTGATGTATATGCTAATTTTGGGTGACGGATCCTTCACTGTTCGTTTATAAAAGCAGATTGTAAACAAGGCATTCATTTTGTCGTGCCTGATAATCTACTCACTTCATTATCACAGGGCAGTTTCTCTAGCTGTATCTTTGGTATCATCAAGTTTCTATAAATATTATGTTCTCTGTTGATTGATTTTCATTAGCAGGATGGTATTTACACTTGCCACCCAACTCTTGTCACGTGCTGTTCTATCAAACGCTATCCTAATATACAGAAAGTTGTTGTTTTGAGAAAACCTGCATCTCAGCCATTTCTTTAACACATCTTTGATCCACAGATACGTTATTTTGGTAAATTAACAAATAGGCTGCTATTCCCAAAGTGTATTCCATTCACTACTATAATCAGCTTCCTTAATGAACTGCCTATGTTTGTTGTCTTGCTGAAAACTAGTTATTTTGAAAACAATTTTCAATTCTTTACATTACTGCAAATTCCACTGTGTTAACTCAACCCATACATGCAGTCTATAAACACTTGAAAGTTGGAGAAGTGTTAGCATTCAAAATAGATCTTTGAGTTGACTGTCACTCAAGAAAACGTGCAAGAGGGGTGGGTTGAAAGGAATCATTGAGCTGTGATTTGCTTAGTTCTCTTTTGAAGCTGTAGGATTGAAATTGACATTGACTTTTTGGAAAAGATACAAGATGAAAATAGTCAAACTCCAGAGAGTTTGCGTAAGACAAGGGGAAGTGATAACTTCTTTCTACCTCCTACTCCTCGGGCATATAATGATGCTGGGCCTAGGGAAACATGTGCAGAGATTTCCTAAATCACCACCAGCATGAGGACTCCAGGGCCGTTTGTCAGGTGACTGTGTTCTGCACTGCCAGCATGGCACTCATGTTTCCCCATTCTTCTAGTCCCCTCACTCAGCTCACATTCATCACAAACTTGAAAAGTTTCTACCTCAGACTTTGTAATATGTTATTTGAGAAAAGATTATCTACAGTCAACCTCCACATTGGCAGGAAATATAAATTTACAATTCTGTTACCCACCAGGGTTGTTGTTGTTTTTTGTTTTTTACTTTTTAAATTTATTCCTTCCATTGCCCTCTGTCAGGAAGCACATGAGAAAGGCAGACAAATTCCCAGCAGCCCAGGGCACACCAGTGGGTTTAAGAATTGTTGGAAACACCAAGGCCAGAAACAGAAACTCCTGTCATGGGCGTTTAGCCCTCCTTTCTCCACCCTGGGTCTGGTTTTAGGAACACTGCCCTCCTTCTCACCCACTCCTCACCTGCTAATTAGTCCAGGATTTAACACAGTGAAAGCTCCCAAAGAAAAAAGATACAGTAACCATGCTGATCAGCTGCACCAGCCGCTCAGACAGAAGAGCTGCTGGTGTTACTCACAAGAGAAAATGAAAATTAACTTAAATACCCAATTTCAAAACTTTCATGTTCTTCTTTTTCTAAGGGACAGAAATGCTGAACAAACTGGGTAACATGCCTTGGACACAACACATTGCTTCACTACCCATGAGCACAGCAAGGGGCTCACTCCAAGGTGGCCAGCTGCTCCATGGCACAGTGGACTTTCGATGAAATTTCTTCAAATTCTTTCTGCTTGCTGTTGGTTTCCGTTGCAATTTTGTTCTTGGCCCTTTCTTTGTCCAGTTTCAAAAATTACGTGAGTTAATTCTTCAAACTGCTTCTTGATAGAAAGGAATGCAAAAAGAATGGTGTTTGTGCTTCTCTACCACGTTATCATCTGGTTCCCAATCTTCCAACTCGTAAAGAAGAAGCACTGCACCAAATCAGGCTCCTTCTCAGTGGGGCAGAGGATGAAGCCAGCCCAGCCATCTGCTCCGGGTGGGGCCACATATGAGCTTTGCAACAAGAACTACCAAAGTCTATAAGAAATATTTGTGTACTGTCAATTTGTGCAGGTGCTGGTGCTGGACACTACATAAAGAAGTAATGAAACATATTCACAGTTGACCATTAAAAGCTAGTAACTTATTCTGACTCATTACAATGACCACAAATATATGAATGGAGAGGAGATTTACAAACCTGAAAGAAAAATCTCTTTTCAATACTTAAAATTTTTCTAAAAATTATTACTTCTCTATTTGGTCTATGCTATACATAAACTCATTATTTTTAAAAGCAATATGAAATATTCCAAGTACTCAAACAGGTTCTCAATGTCCATTTATGCAGATGTTTAAGTTTTTATTTCCTTTATTTCTCTAAGAATACAGTTTAAGACTCCATCACCCTTTCCCTCTCAAATTATCTTCACACATAATCATTGATCTATAGTCATTTCATAAGATTTCAATGCATGTCTTGTAATTTTGCTATATGTACACTTATCCATGAACTACATAAATATGTTTGCTTTAATTTCTATGAAGTGCTAGTTAATTCTTCATATTATGCTATTGCTTGTATCTACCATATTAATTATATATGCATGTCATTCTTTCACCTGCTTTATGTTATATATTGTATGACTCAGCCAGATTTTACATATTTAACTCCTTTTGACAGAGGAATAGGTTGTTTTCCTTTTTGTGCATATTTGGAAAAATTCTCTATGAAGACTCTCTGGAGAATGACTGAATTATAGGGTACATGACTATTCAACTCTCTGGATATGAGCCTCCTCATTGCCAACTTTTTAAACTTATTTTAGACATAGATTCTTTTTAAACTTCTGACGATGGCTATGAAAATGTGTGTGTTTATTTTAATTTGCATTATCCTATTAGTATGAGTAAACATTTTGGTGTGTTTCTTTTCATTGTGGTTTCTTTCCTGTGAACTTCCATTGTATTTTCATTGTCCGTATCTCCACTGGGACGCTTCATGTTTGTACTGAGTTGTAGGGATTTTTTATGCATTGTTTCATCAATCTGTTGACATATAAAGTACAAATGTTTTCATCCCACCTGTAACGTTTTCACATTGTGATATTGGTGTCTTTCACATTATGTTACAAATTTTTATTTGACAAAATTAGATAAGATTACAAATTTATCATTTTCTCCCTAATGGTTTGAAGATTTTTCCAAGGCTTTTTGAATACTTTGTATCACCTATAACTTGTGTCATACAATAATTTCCCACCATCCCATCAGGTTTTTTACTCTGTTCTCCTACTATATTTACATACTACACAGACAAAGTGTGTATATAAAGATAACATTATTTTAATGTCTATGCTACTATAAAATGAAACATAAATTCTATTTCATGTCTTTAATGTTTTGAGAGAAAAAACAATCCATCTGGGCTTGGTATTTTTACTCTAGGACAATATTAAGTGATTGATTCAATGTCTTTGGGGAATATGAATCTACTTAGAATTTTAATTTTCACCTGAATCATCTTTGTTAATATATTTTAAAGAATAACTTTACTTGTATAAATAAAATTACCATGATTTTTTTTCAGAATATTCAGGGACATGTTGTTTGTAAGTACATTTTCCTTTTCCTTCATAGCATTGCTTTGGACTACTCTGAGTTTTTCCTTGAACATTTTATGAGATGATGTCATATGTTTTCTGTTTTCAAAGATCTTTATTGCAACTGTCATTGTATTAACTTTAATTTCATTTATTTATCAGATCCTTTTGTTTATTTGCTTTGGTTTTCAAAACTACTCAAATATTCAGTTTTCATTTCTAAGCGTTTAAGGCTGAAAACGATCCTCTAAGCACTGTTTTAACAAAATCTTGTGATTTAATATACAGTGCATTTGTTCACATTCAGTTCCAAGCATTTAATAGTTTTCATTATGATTTCTTATTTTATCCACGAGCTATGTGATTACATTTACAAATATGTAAGATTTCTTTCTTTGCTTTCATTTTATGATCAGAGTACACGGTCTTTCCAGTACACATCCCTGAACACTTGGTGTTTCAGATTTTCTTGGTTTTGACTGACTTTCCCTCTGTTTAATACAATTATTTTCAACAGTATTGTCTTACTCTTTTCTAGCGTAATATTAAATAAATACATTTATCCTGCATAAGTCCTGCCTTTATGATAGTGTTAAGCCCTTGCAAAGCTACAAATGTTCTGACCACCACTATCTTCTCAGTTCATGTCCGCCGCACTGCCTCACCGCCTGCACTGCAAATACGAAACTCTCTCAATTTCAGCTTCAGTCCATGCTTTCTCTTGCCCCTAGTGCTTCCCTTAATAATTGTCATCTGGTCAGAGTTCTGAAGTTTGCAACTTCCAAGAAGCCCCGTAGGACTGAGCAAGGGGCCCGGTCTTACTTAATTCTTCCACGGTAACATTTTGGTTCCCTCTTCTCTGTGTTTCTGAGGTAAGCATAAAGTCCATCTTGTTACCTGCTGTATACCTAGGACATGTCACAAAATCTGATACATAGGAGGTTCTACACACACACACACACACACACACACACACACAGAGTAAATGAATTAAATACAAACACTGGAATCAGCAGATAAACACAGAACCCAATTACACCACTTCTCATATTTGAAATAACTAAGCATTCTTTGACAAAAAAAGATACAAAGAACTGTTTTGGAAGGAAAAGAATCACTTATTCAAAATGTAAGCTTTTAATTAAATGTAGCTCCTCTGGTATCTAGCAAGATAACAGTTACCATATTCAGCTCTGAAGCTTTAGATAATGGGTAATTCTATTTATGTCTTTAGGATCCTCATCTTTGCTGCCCATTAGAATAAAGCAGTAAGTGTATTTTCTATTACCCTGCTGGATTTAAAATTCTTTCCTGTTGGCAATTTTCTTAAAGTTAATGGTTTCTTTCCTATATACCATAAAAAAATTGGCATATGCCTTTTAGTACAATGTTTCATCCCCATAATAGTCTGAGCTACAAAAAAGGTTGGGTCCCTAATTGCATAATATTATAACTTGTAAAAAACAAAGATTGGAAATTTCATTCCTGACCTCCAATGGTCAGCTTATTACATATCATCTTTCTTTAATTCAGGAACTACTCAGATACTATTTTCCACATCTTATTTTGAATCATTTTCAGTAATTTACTGCCATAATTTATAATCACATAGAGTCTCACAGGTTAATTACAGAATCTTCTATGTAAAAATGTATTTTCCTTTCATTTGTCTCAATGATGCAGCTTTCATTTCATTTAGCTTTCTGCAATTTTTCTACAACAGAAATGGTAAGTAGACTGGCTCTGGCTGACCCAGCCATAATTTCAGAGGCCTGTTTCTTAACCCTTACTTAATTCCTCTCTAAACTTATGAAAGTAGTTCTCATACCTTTTGTATTGCACTGTAGTTTTGTTGACCTTATGTTTTATTGCTGTCAGCAGAAAAAACCAACAGTTCATATTCATAAAATTCCACGTAATATTTTATACAATGAATAGAGCTCCACAAAGATGTGTTTCGGAAGAAATGTGCATACTTTTTAATTACCTCCACACAACGTATACACATATACACATAATGGTTGTCTGCCTATAATATTATAGTTACTCTCTTATTAAATGGAATCTAGTTACAAAAAGTATCAGTGTCTTTCATTGAAGATAAATACATTCTTGTATTTGTGTAAAGTAAGTGCTTTAATGGCAGCTTGCTTTCTGTGACAAAATGTTTTACACTATACATGGTTCTCTCATAGCTAATTTTCAAAACATAAATTGTGATGATGAAGCTAATTTCTTAGGAATCACTGTTTGTATAAGGCAGCCCATTTTTGTTTATAGATCAGGAACTAGTACCTTTCACATAGTAAATAACAAAGCACTATAAAAATACTTTTGCTAATTGATTTACATTTTATTATAACTGGTGATAAGAGATTTTTAATCATTATAGCTTTTACAATAAGAAAAAAGCCATTATTCTTCATACAAAGAAAAATGCTTACCCTGGAGTACTTATTGATGTTTACATTTTATTGCTTTCTTCAGGCATATTAAAAATAAAGCAAATTCCTTTATCGTTAAAATTCTTTCAATGTAAAACATAGTGCTTTGAGTCTGAACCTAGAGACAATGCACCACCCCTTTTTGTTTTTTCATTGAATAAAGGAATAAGGGAGTTCTTAGAGAAGATTAACAGTAGAGGCTGTACATCTATTGTAAAATTTAATAACTGGAGATATAGTCTGTGGAATTAGATTGCCTGGGTTTTAAATCGCAGCTTCATTACATATAGGCTCAACCAACTGGGGAAGTTGCTAGACCTCTTTAAGGCTCATCTTCACTCCTAAAAGGGGAGGAATAAAATCCATACCCCATAGAGCTGTTGTGTGTATGACGAGCTAAGTACTTAGTATAGTAACTTGTATGTGAGTCTACAACAAACCCTACTTATTTTTTCTATTAAAAATGTAAAAAGTTTGGAGAACAAAATATTTTAATGAATAAATAGACTCACTTTTATTTTTAGTCTATATTTTAAATACATTTCCTTTTAAAGTACTTTCCTATATTCACTTTATGTTTAAAAACTAGAGTAAGATTATTATGTAACTCATATAAAGTGGGTATGCAATACATATATACATGTAGGTCATATGTCAGGAAGGAGAGCTTCCAAGAAATAAACCTATTTCTCAACTGCTCTGCCATAGGAGCAAATTAGAGAACCATGCAACCAGGTAAACTATTAAGCAAATCCATCTACTTTCTGTACTCAATTATTTGCTAAATTTAAGAATTAAAGTAAAAGCTGTGGGAATTCTGAGACAAGAAGTGTTCAGTGTACACAAAGAATATTTTTAAAGAATGTTCTTGATTCTTTTTCCTGAAATATCACAACTTAAGAACTAGTATGGGTGGAAGACAGGACAGAGGATGTGTTTTCTGCACAGAAACACGGAGGGAATCTGGACCTAGTTAAAACTTCAGTGCCCGTATACTGGTAAAAAGATTAAAGAAGTCCAGCCACCTCTGCTGCCCTTCCCATGATGGCTCATGGCGGTAGTCACAGGGGCCTCTGCTGATTTTAAGGAAATAGCTAGGACACAGCAGCACTAAGGAAAGAGACCCAGTCCTTGCGACCAGAACTCGATGGAATCTGTTTGGTTGGGGCATGAGATTTAACAGACATTTGTGAATGGAATCATAGGAAAGTAATGCAATATTCTAAAGCTCTGTGAGGATTGCTATTATATAATTTCTCTTGTTATCAAAAGCATTCTAAAGTTTATTTTAAAAAGAATTTAAAGTTTTTTTAAAAACTATGTAGGAATGGTTGTGAACATTATTGAAATCAGGCAATATATCAATGTGTGTGATGGCCACGCCTGAAATAATTCGTTATTTCTTTTGCCAATGGTTTGATCTAAGTTGTCTTGTTATCAAACCACTGGCAAAAAGGTGAACATATAAAGACTTGATTATAATGAAGACACACTGCCATTAACCCCCTCAAAAATACTCTGCCTCGCTCTGAATACTATTTCTCTTTCTTTTCTCTTTCTGAATCATTCCTTGCTCCCTTTCCAACCTGGGCTGGTTCACCCCTTCTTAAACAACCTGGTGGTCCACGCTCCCAGAAGTCTCCGTATTGATGCCGAAATTAGTGCAGACACTGGATCCGCACAGCACACTGTCGCTCAGAACCACCGGACTCAAGCGATCCTCCCACCTCAACCTCCCGAGTAGTTGGACTACAGGGGCGCCCCACCACACCTGGCTCTGAATCATTTCTTAAAGTCCTTTTCTGTGAATGTCTTTAGTTACACTGTAATAACTGCCGCAATGTCATGAATGGATTCAAAATGCTTACCTTTCATGGTCATTTTGCCTTTGGGGAACAACCAGAAGTTAGAATGGTGCCAAGTTCAGTGACTGCAGTGGATGAGGCCATCACGAGCTATTACAAGCCCGTCTGTCCACTGGATGGCCCTCAGCAGCGGCATTCACCATATATGTAACCGCTCTTCTTAAAGACACCTGTGAAGGTGTTCAAATTGCCTCCAGACATCACAGGAGCAATGGAATATTCAAATTATATTCAAAACAGAGAAGTTATTTAGAGAGAGATTGCTGTCAATGTCTTTTGCTGTAATTCTTAAAAATGTAAATATTCCTTGTATATTCTTATCACACCTTGCAAAATTATACTAACCTACAAAATTTAATTTAAATCAAAAAATTCATAAGAAATAAACTCCAGGTTCATAAGCTCTGCTCTGCATTTAATCTTGACATGTTGATCAGAGGACAGAGCTGATACCCTTGAAGAGGGCTGTGAGGTGATACAGAAGAAGAGCAGCAGAGGCAGATTTTGATGCTGGAAAAAACATTGGCACCAGCATCAGTGAGCCTCGGGCAGCAGTGTGAAGAAGCTGGGAATTTTATCAAGGAAAGTCTTCGATAGTGTTAAATAGATTACATGGGAAAGAAAGGGAGGGACAAAGGAAATCCAACAAAAGCAGCAATGAATCTGCAAACAAAGTTTAGTTTCTATAATTCATTTTGGTACATATAAATAAGAAAAATTTAACCAAATATTAATCCACATTCAGATACCCTAATTATATTCTTGTTCTAGTTACTATTAAAATTATATTTTAAAAATTATTAAATATGTATGTGCATTCATAATCAGAATAGATGCATTTTATCTGTGCTCTTATGCATCTGTCTAATGCATTATAAGGGCTCAATATCTTACAGCCAGTTACAGGATGTTTGACCCCAAAGACAAGGTGAATATCTGTAATAACATTATCTTTTTCTCTTTGATAAAGCAGTTTTTTTCAGTTAGCATTCTGAACTGCATTTGAATTTTTGAATAAATTTTTGAAACTCCAAATACATTAGAGAGTGACTGAGAAGGTGGAAATACAATGTATTTTTCCATAAAGAGTATGTATATGAAAGAGAGAATTGAGATAGAACCCAATATTTAAATTAGGAATAAATAGAATTGATAGTTTAGGGAAAAGAAGCAGTCAAAACGGAAGAGCATGGGAAGGAGGGTGTGGGGAGAGAGAGAGAGAGAAAGAGACTTGGCAAGTTATAGTACTTTAGTCTAAAACTGATGGGGTTAAGAAAAACTGAGTGCCAAAATATCTTGTTGAATTGGGTATTCGAATATCTAATATTAATATCTAGATATTAATTGTTAAAAGACTTAAAGGTGTGCCAGGTGGAAGAAGACAGGAAGAAGTTCCTTAACACAGAGTTCAGGAATATCAGTTACAGTAAAACCAAAAGCACTTGTAAAAATGGCTTCTAAAAAGTCATATAGGAATACCTACAAACAAACAAAAATGTAAATACAACTTATCAGAATTTGTGGGATGCACTGAAAGCAATCCTGAGAGGGAAATGTATAGCAGTGAACTCATACATGAGGAAAACAGAACAAGAATAAGTAAATAGCCTAATGCTGCACCTCAAACTTTTAGAAAAAGAACAAATCAAGCACAAAGCCCAAAGAAGGGAGGAGATCATAAATATCAGGGCAAAAATTAATGCAATTGAGAGGAAGAAAACACTACAAAAATAAATGAATCAAAGAGTAAGTTCTTTGAAAGAATAAATAAAATTTATAACCCCTAGCCAACCTTACCAAAAAAAGAAAGAAAAAACCTCAAATTCACACCATAAGGAATGAAAAGGATGAAATCACTACAGACCTATAGAAAGTCAAAAGATCTTTATTACCTACTTTGAAAATTTTTACTCCCATAAGATAGAAAACTCAGAAGAAATGGACAGATTCCTAGATATGTACGAATTACCAAAGTTTAATCCAGAAGATATAAAAATCCTGAACAACTCAATATCAATTAATGAGATTGAAAATGTGATTAAAAACTTAACAACAAAGAAAAGCCCGGTTCACAATACAATTCTACAGCAAGTTCAAAAAGATTTAAGTCAAATACACTTTGTCAACACTCTTCAAACTCTTCATGAAATTGAAAAGGAAAGAATTCTCCCTAACTCATTTCTGGAGAAAAGTATTATACTGATACCAAAAGCAGAGAAAGACTCAACCAAGAAAGAGAGCCAATCTCCCTAATGAACATGGATGCACAGATACTCAATAAAATATTAGCAAACAGAATGTAGCAAATCAGCAAGAAAATCATACACCTTGACAAAGTGGGATTCATCTCAGGAATGCAGGGATGGTTCAATATACACAAATCAATAAATGTAATATACCATAGCAATAGAACCAAAGACGGTGACCACATGATCATCTCAATAGATGCAGAAAAAGCTTTTGAAAAAGTCCAACACTTATTCATGATAAAAACCTTACAGGCAATAGAATAGATGGTCTTTACCGCGACCTGATCAAAGACATCTATGACAAAGCAACAGCCAACATCAGAATAAATGGACAGAAACTGAAAGTTTTCACTTAAAAATCAGGAACAAGACAAGGATATCCTGTCACCACTCCTATTCAATATAGATCTGGAAGCATTAGCCAGAGCAGTTAGACAAGAGAGAGAAATAAAAGAATAATGTGGGAAAGGAAGAAGTGAAATGATCATTATTTGCAGACAACATGATATTCTACATAGAAGACCCCAAAAACTCCACCAGAAGGCCTCTTGAGTTAATCAACAAATTCAGTAGCATAGATGGATATGGTCAACACTCAAAAGTCAATAGCATTCCTATACGCAAACAGCAAACAGACTGAGAGAGAAATTAAGGAAACCATACCTTTCACAATAGCATCTGAAACCCTGAAACATTTAGGAATCAATCTAACAAAAGAAGTAAAAGATCTATATAGTGGAAACAGTATTCTAAAAAAAAGAGATCAAAGAGAATTTTAAAAATGTAAAAATATTCCTTGCACATGAACAGGAGAACCAACACTGTGAAAATGATGATAGCACCAACACGCTGTACAGAGACTCAGTGCAATTCCAATTAACACACTGCTAGCACAACTCACAGATCTAGAGAAAACATTCCTAAATTCATCTGGAACCAGAAGAGACCTAGAATAGCAGAAACAGTCCTGGACAGCGATGGGTCAAGTGACATCACAATCCCTATCCTGAAATGATATTACAAAGCTACTGTAATAAAATCAACACAGTACTGGCTAAAAAACAGACTTTCCGCTCTGTTCAATGGAACAGACTGGAAGTAACAGCCACAACTACAAACACACTCAGCCACCTGACCTTTGACAAAAGGGCCAAACAAGTTCACTGGAAGAAAGATAGCCTCTTTAATAAATGGTACTGGAAAAATTGGCTTGCCACCTTCCAAAAACTGAAAATAGAACCAAGTTTATCACAATGCACCAAACTCAAGTCAAAATGGATCACAGATTTCAATATTAAAACAGAAACACAAAATCTACTACAAGAGAAAGTAAGTAAAAATCTCGAAGATATAGGGGCATGCAGAGAGTTCTTGAACAAAACCAAACTGCATGGGAAAGAATCAACAACTGGGATCTCATCTTACTGAAAAGTTT
This sequence comes from Dinomys branickii, assembly GCA_004027595.1. Lineage (NCBI taxonomy): Eukaryota > Metazoa > Chordata > Mammalia > Rodentia > Dinomyidae > Dinomys > Dinomys branickii. The sequence goes on along the minus strand of PVLD010000559.1, from coordinate 137,801 downwards.
TTCACTTCTGAATAAAGTAAAAAAGAAAACCCACAAATTGGGAAAAAATTAGCTGACTGTCCCTTGAACAAATGATTTCTCTCTAGAATATATAAAGAATTAAAAAACATCATATCCCCCAAATTCAAAGACCCAATCCAAAAATGGGCATCTGGGATAAATACACACTTCTCAGACAAAGAGACAAAAATGGCAAATAAATACATGAGAAAATGTTCAACATCATTAGTCCTTGAATAAATGCAAATTAAAACAACACTTTGACTCTGTCTCACCCCAGTAAGAATGACTATCATTAAGAAGTCAACCAAGCCGGGCATGGTGGCATATGCCTGTAATCCCAGCACTTGGGAGGCTGAGACAGAAGGATTTTTGTGAGTTCAAGGCCAGCCTGGGCTACAAAGTGAGCTCAAGGCCAGCCTGAACTGCATAGGGAGATCCTGTCTCAAAAAGACCAAGAAAAGAATGTTGACAGGCACCAAGAAGCCAAGCAATAACAAATGCTGGGGAGGCTGTGGAGTAAAAAGAACTCTTCTCCATGGATGGTGGGGCATAGACTTGTACATCCACTGTTAAAATAAGTTTGGAGCTTCCTCAGTAAACTAGGACTGGAAGTCCCATTCAACTCAGCTATTCCCCTTCTGGATATTTTCCCAGAAGAACTGAAAACATCATACCACAGTGATGTATGTGCACCCATGTTTATACCAGCACAATTTGTAATAACTAAATCATGGAAGCAACCCAAACATCCATCCACTGAGGAATGGATTAAAAAATATTGTGGTATTTTTATATAGTGGAATATTACTCAGCTATAGAGAAAGATAAACTCCAGGCTTTTACAAATAAATAGTCACAACTATAAACCATACTCATAAGTCAAATAAACAAGACCTCCATGTGTAAGCAACATATTGTCTGACTCGTATAAGAACCTGAAAAAGTGAGTAAAAATTAGGAGGTGTGATAGATAACGGGAAATGCAAGGAAAATTTTCAAAAGTAAAGAACAACTGAGATAAGGGAAAAGAGAAGAAAAATGGGGAACATTATGTATGTGTGTATACACAGGGTAGCTAACATAGTTGTACTACTGACTTCTGTTACTTTATTGAAACGGTAAATGTGTCATTGATCAGTCTTATGTGTCTACATATGTTTACCTAAGTAACCAATTTGAAGATATCAATATGTAATACAACAACCATTGTTAATTTCCTGTCACCTTGTCTGAAATTGTGTATTGCTTGTATCATTTTGTGTTATTTTGTAAATGTGTGTGTGTTTGTTATGTTTTCATTCTTTTATTTTTAAAATAAAAAAATTGAAAATCAGAGGGTGGCTTGAGTGTAGGAAGAAAATGCAGCTTAGTGTTCTGGCTATGTACATTTGTATATTATTTTGGCATAAATATTAAAAGATGAATATTCATAGATCCCTTGAATCAGTGGTTCCAATAGGAATTTTTCTAAGGAAACTTGATGAATAGCAAAAATTATTTACCTGGCATAAATATCACATAATATTATTCATAATAGTGAAAAGTTAGATACAACATAAGTGCTGAGCAATAAGTGATTGGCTTAATAGAATCTGACACGTAACTAAGTACAATTATAGAGCAAAATTTATTGACATGTCTATAAAATTGACTACTTTGAAACCATTAAAAAACATGGCATCTGAAGAAAACTTTTAAATCATGTAAAAATACTCTAGATATAAAGTCAGTTGAATATTATATGAAGAAAAGTGTTTACTTTTATTTTTAGAATGTAAATTTTACACCTAATTAAAACCTCTAAAACATTTTTCCTTTCCTTCTCTCTTTTTTCTTTCCTCTCATTCCAGTTGTTCCTCTGCTTTGAGCAATTTCTTTCCCCTTCACAATATCTACTGTACCTTTAGTGTTTTATTTAATTTTTTCGAGTTCTTTCAGGGAGAAATTCTGCATCGTTTTTATTATTTTTGCGTTGTTTTGTTTTGTTTTTGTTGGTGTTATTTTGTTATTTTTTGTCTTTAAAATTAAAGAAACTCAAAAATTTTAGTGATTATTTTTAGAAGATTAGATTACAGGATTTTTGCTCTTCTTCTTCTTCATGTCCCAGTATGTTTTGCAAACAGCACAAAAAAGTGAGTTTTACATGTATTGCTTTTTAAATGAGAATGGTGTGTACTACATTGCACTTCTAATTTACAATACTACACTAAACCCTAAAATGTTGTTAATTGGATAGAACTGGCATTTCAACAAAAAATATTTTAAATTATTAGGATGAATTCTTTAGCAGAAAATGGGATTCATTTCTTGACCTGAAACAACTAAAAAAGCATGAAAAGATTTAATATATGAAAGAATAGTTTTGAAGACGCTGGACATCACAAACCAACTCAGCGGTCCCCAAAGGAAAGGAAATAAATGTATTCTACCATTCTTCCAGATTACGAGCCAAAGAGAGCCTCTGTCATGATCCAGAGAGAAATAACACAGGCAGAGTATGAAAGAAATCAAGTGTTAAGGAAATAGAATTTTAAGTCCGGAGACAAGCCATCCACAGCCCGCAGGTTGAACTGGAAAGGGAAGAGCTGCTCTGACTTCCTCGCGTCTTGGAATAGCTCCCGCAGGCCTTCATCTGAGGGACACTCAAGACACACAGGTGAGGACAACACTGGAAAATAACCACAGCAAGGCCCAGAAAAAATAACTCCTGAAAATTGCACATAAAATCATGCCTTTTATCTCAAGGGGAGTAAAATCCTTGGAAATGTTTTGCCACAGTGAAAAAACAATAACTAGAAGACCACATTAGCAAAAAGAACAGATCTCATTTCAAAAGCATCACTTTCTGGTTTAAAAAGTAGAAAACAATAAAACAAATTAAACCTAAAAATAAGCCAGGGAAATAAAAGATGAAAACATGAGAGTAGAAATTAATGAAATGGAAAAGAAAATAGTAGTAAATAAAAATCAATGAAAGCAAAAGCTGGTCCTTCTCAGAAGATCAATAAAATTGAGAAGAATCTGCTAAATTGATCACTATAAAGAAAGTACATCAACTACCAATGACCAGTGTGCCAAGAGAGGTAAATGACCACTGATTGCACAGGTATTTAAAGTAAAATAAGCAAATATTTTATGACTGTAAATTCAACACTGTAGATGAGATTAACACAATTATTTAAAAGATAGAAACAAACACACCTCCATCAAGAGGTTAGTAGGTGATCTCAGTTGTAGTTTGAAACCTCATAAAGAAAAGTATAAGCTGACACAACTCATAGAAATAAATACAAATAGCTAACCAAAAGTTTAGCAAATTCACTTTTAAAACACAACATAAAAATATAGCATTATGAAGTGAGATTTATTCTGGAAATGCAAAATTAGCTAAAAACTCAAAACTTTCTATTTTCACAAATAAAGATTGAAAGGTAATTTAATGTAGAACAGATGTATTTTGAGTAAATTGTCTGGAAAAATTGAATATCGTGCCGAAATAAACCTCTGATCTGTATTGTTTGCTCTACCCCCAAATTAACTTGAAATAGCTGACAGAACTAAGCACAGGTTAGAAGGCTCTAGCATATCCAGAAGAAAAGAGGATAACATCTCTGACCTGGATTAGTCAAAGAGATTTTCTAGGTATAAAAACTAAAGTATAATTCATAAAAGAAAACATTAGTATGTTTAGCAACATCAAAATTAATAACTTCTACCTTTCAACAGACAAAATTAGAAAAATGAACAGATCAGCTGTAATCTGGGAGAAAATATTTGCAAAGCATGTATGTGGTAAAAGATCTATATCCATAATATATAAAGAATACTTGTAGCTCAATAATAAGAAAACTGCTCAATTTTTAAAAGAATGAGCAACACATTCCAGCAACTACTTTACCAAAGAAAATACTGTTGGCATATAGTGTTTTGAGAACATTAGCAATGTTTTAGTCATTAAACATATCCAAATAATGACCTTAAAGTAATACTTGAATATTTTCATTAAAATTTCTAAGATTAAAAAAATTGACCGCATCAACTGAGCTGCCATACACTGCCAGTAGCTGTGTTAGAGGATACAACCACTTTGGAAAACATTATAATATGATTACTACAAAATTCTACTCCCACGCCCTTAGGAAAGATAAATGATAGCCAAAAGCTGACAATAACTCAAATAGCTACTGATAAGTGAATGGACAGCCAAAGTGTGCTGCCTAGGTGTATTCACTGTTACAAAATACAACTAAAACAGAGGAATAATAATACATATTAACAAAAGTGAACAAATCCCAGTCTGTTATCCTCAGTGGAAAAAGACCAAAAGCCAAGTATGTATGTTCTGTGCATCTATTTATAGGAAATTCTGGAAAGTGCATACCAGTCACGGTATAGTACCAATATTTAGACCACTGATTGCCAGGAGATGAGAAAGTTTGAGCATTAAGACTGACTAGTCACAAAAACTTTTGCAGGTGATGTATACATTACCTTGACAGTGATGATTGTACACATATATCAAAATGTTCAAATGGCATACTTTTATGTATATTAATTGGTACATGTTGTGTAAATGTCAATAAATGTATTAAAATGTTAGCAGACAATCATTTCTCCTAAAACGATTGCATTGTTCTAACCTAGCCAGAAGCAATTACCTAATGGAAGAGTCCTTATAAGTAAGATGCTTATCAAATATGTGTTTATGGAGGATTTACTAAGGGTCAGACACTAATTTGGATTCATAAAGGAATAATCCCAACCTCTTAGGTCAGTCAGATCTCCTGGGGGAAGCTTAATGTCTTACAGTCAGTTCTATAGAAAAGTTCTGCAGGAACTGAGAGAAGAGGGAGTGCTGAGGTCTGGGGGTTCAGGCTTTTAGAGAACTGTATGCTTGAGCTAGGCTTAGAAGATCAGGGTGAATTTTCCAAGGAAAGGAGGAGGAGCCATGGGAATAGTGTAAAGTAAGACAGAATCATAAATAAGATTGATTCAGTAAGACAGACCATGAGAGGAGAGCAAGCTGCGGTTGTAGAAGCAGGCTACCTCAGAAAACTCTTATGTGCTGGGCTGTGAAACTCAAATTTTATCTATTTGTCTATAGAGAGCAGAATGATACTACCAAATTTGATATTGGAGGAATCACTGAGAGAATAACTCAGAGAAAAATGGGACATGAAAAGATGTAATCAGATGGAAAAAAGTGTTATAGTTCTAGCAAGGAGCAGGAGTGCGTCAGCCAACGTGAGAGGGTGCAGACCAGGGTTCAGATTCCACCAAGACTTGGAGGAGAAGTTGTGGACAATCAGACACTGTTAGAAAACATGGCTCTGATAATTCCTATTAGAAACCTCACTGGTTTCTGCAGACCCTGAAGTACTTGTATTCTGGATAATGAAATAGTAGTTACCTTGTGTTCAGCAGAGTTTTAAAACCACTAATCATTAGACTAAGGGCTTCACATGAATCAGGCTACGCAGTTGTCCAGGGTAAGTGTGCCGGTTCTGTGTTAGCATCTTACACTTGTGCTACTCAAGGAAAGTGAGGCTCAAGGGAGTGAGTAGCTTGTCTAGCAACACTTCGCAGTGCATTGAGGTTCACAGAGCCACTTACTTTTGCTGTACAATGACCAAATACTGTGCTTTGATGTGTCCCTGGAAAAGCAGAGTGCTGTGCTTCCCCTGTCTCATCCCATGGATAGCGCCTCTAGGCCTATGCGTAAAAATGACCCAGGGAAAACGCTGTGTCTTCAGAAAATATGGGAAGAATAGTAACCGTGAGATGAATCCAGGATGAGTCCAGGTCACAAAGACTTTCTCCAGTCATCTTGTTTGTCTGTCCTTTCTACTTAAAGTGCTCAGGCATGATTATTTTGCTTGATTTCATGCCTAATTTTAGCCATTTTTTTTTCAAAGAATGTAACTTGTGGAAATTTACAATTCAGTAACTTAGCAATTAGACAAGAGAATTGATCTTTTATGAACTGAGCGATGTCGCACAATCATTTACCCTCCAAGTGTCAGTGTTTTCATCATATAATGAGGATCACACATCCAACATATCTACTTACACAGAATCCACTAGGCATATGTGCATTACAGTGCATTCAAACTATGAAGCCCTGAAGAATTAAAAAAGTACCACAAATTTTTGTTTGTTTCTTCCATACTGTCTTGATGACTATGTGTAGAAAGATACAAGGTTCAAAATTATCTGGTACAATTTATTTCTCCGAAATTGCTACTCCTTAAGAGGCTCTGATGAATTACCAATACTTTATGGAACAAAAATATTATTTTCTTTTATCTACTAAGCTGCATGGCTTTTATCTTTTGAAGTACTGCTTAAAACTGAGTTATTAGTCTGTCTTTTAAGTTAATATTCTTACATAAAAGTGAACTTGATATAGTGTGTATAAAGCATACACACTGGTATATGCCTATGTATGTTATATTACTATACTTTGCAATGAAATGTAATGCTAGTTTCTGAGTTAGAGACCTCAATCAAGTCATAGCTCCATTGTTAGTGATGTGATTGGATAATTAGACCATTTTGAAGCCTTCATTCCCTTCTATTTAAAATGGTGTAGATAATAACATTTACCTTATATGGGTCTGGAAATTAAAGGAGATCTATTACAATAAATAATTAGCATGGTGCATGTCATAAGTAAATGTTCAATAAGTATCAGACAATATTATTCATTAATATCACTGGATCACTGGTATGCACTTCACAAATATACACCAAGTTACTATGAGAATTCCATGTTTGGCTTTGCTTGTACATTTCCTTTCATTTCTTTCTTCCTTATATTCTTCAACCCTTCCTTGTATCCTTCAATGTCATCTCTCAATAGTGATGTTTTGTGGTTGCTATGACTATTTTTCTGTTGATGAATACATTTTCTGCCAAAAAAAACTGAAGAATTTTATAATTAATTCAATCTGATTTTTAAATAGAACTCACCAAAAAATTCTGTTATCTTTAAATTTTCATTAATATAGATATATCCTGCTTATGTAGTCCTCTCAATAATCCTGAGTCACTTGGGTCTAGGTGACCCAGGTCTTTGAATCTTTAATTGATGTCCTTATGTTGTACTGATTTACATAGCTAGTTCATGCTTTCTTATGTTCCTCTAATTTGTTGCAGCAACATTTGGTGTATATTTTAAAAGATTTAGTAAAGTTTAAGAAATTGTGTCCATGTAGTTATGCAGCTATATTTCTGCAATCGTTGTATATAATATGATCTTTTATGCCTCATTTTTCCATTGTCTAATTTCTCTTGCAATTTTATGAGCTATTTTGTAAGCACTTATCCTCTACATCTAGCATGCACAGACATTTTATTGAGGGAGCATAATAACAGTGGGTCTGTTTCTTAGAGTTGGGTGCACCACACCAGGCTCATAAGAAATGACCTACAAAAGGAGAATAATAGTTTACTAATGTCCAAGGAAAATACAACTGCATCATTAATACTTATATTCATGTGATCATTAATTGTCTGATTAATGCTGTGGAGGGGAGAGAAGATAAGATGCCATAGAGAATTTTTCCCACACGTTCTGAACACGCCTGAGACCTCATGAACCCAACATTATGTCCCCCAGAGCACCACTGTGGTCAAAGTGCAAAGGACTACAGCAATTGAATTCAGGAAGAACAAATAATTAATAAGAGCAGAAGAAAGGTCTCATCAGTGGAATTTGAGTTTCTTGGTATGCTAAGTCTTCCTTTTGGGTGATACTGCAAAAGAAATCAGATCTATCTCAATCTTTCTAATTCTCCCCTTTCCTAAGCTAAGCCTCAAGCTGCTTGGATAGATTATTTCTTGTATTGAAATATTCAATCCATGTTAAAATTGTCTCCTTATGGCAGTTTTGTATTTTTCTATTCTGATCAGACATTCATTGATTTTATAGTTTAGCTCCCTAAATATTGTCTTGTCTTGTTTCAGATGAGTTCCCAGAGAAAAGCTCATTTGAATTTAGATGATGATTCCAAAAATGTAAGAGTTTTAGCCTAAACATGTTAGCCATCTCAAGGAATGTTCTCATTTATAAGAAAATTACACAAAACCATCAATATTTTGGATATAAACAACTCAGAAAACTGAATTTTAACAGGAATCCACTTTCTTTTAGAAACATTTCTCTAGGCCACTGAGTGGTCTTACTCCTAGGGAAGTGAACTAATATTTTTAACTGGTAAATTCATAAAGAATATGTCAGAAGGGGTTTTGGGGATGTAGGAATACAGAGAGGGAGGGAGAGAGAAGGGAAAATGGACAGGATCGCAATGCAATATGTTTATGTATCAATTCCCTAGAAATAATGTATTTCTTACGTATAGCAAACAGATACTAATAAAAACTGGAAGGGGAAAAATTATCTTAAGGAAAAGAACAGTCATGTAGGCATGACTTAGTTCAGGGTTCTCTTTCAGTCTTTGGTCCCTGTCTAATCCTAGGCTCCAGCTCCCTGGGAGTGAGGCGAGGCTTTGCCTCGTCCAGGGGATTGTTGTCAGCAAACCTATGTTCCCTACAAACTCAGAGTCCTGTTCTCAGATCTGACCTTTGAAAACCTATGTTTTACTCTATTAACTTCTCATTTCTCAAGTTACTCATAAAATTACAAGTTTTATGTATAGAAAGGGTAAAAAATTATTCCATATCCAGACACTTACTAGTTTTAAAAAATTGTATTCATTTATCCTGTATTCCTACAACAAAAGTATCGATCTTTATAAATAAGAGAGGTCAGTTTCATGTCTTTTGGAATCTTAAAGTATACGTACGGCCAGATGTTGAATGATTTAACATCAACTTTTGAATTGACAGTCTATGCTTTAGCCTAGAGAAGATGCTCAATTATTAGTTTAAAAATATTTTGCAGGCCAGTGCACACATTCTTCTAAAATGAAGCTGTGCAAAACCCTCCACATTCCATTATCAACGCTACGCTTCTGAGACCACCTAGGCCTGAAAGGATGCACTTCTCCTTCCCAAAGAGGTCCTTAAGCCAGACACTATAATTAACTCTCTGAGGGCAATGTAGTAAGGGAAGACCTCTGGGACCCTCCTCACTCAAACCACCAGCTTTTGTGCAAAAGTTGAGATGTATGTAGCGCCGAGTCTCAATTGTCCCTGTCTTTCCTTTTCATGCTCACACCAGGTCCCATGGCTCTCAACAAAATCTCAGAACTCCCGGAACAGTCAAGATAAAGTGCGACAGCTTCTCTTCTTAATAAGAAAGCTTTTCCAAACTTGACAAAACAGTACCATATGACCACTTGATTTCAGTCTTTATGAAGTAAATTCATTCCCAATCAATTTCCTCTGTTCACAGGTAGATTTAGCTTTTCATTAAGATTTGTTAGGATAGCGATAGTCGGTATTTGCTGAGTCTCTCAGTACGACATTGAAGTTATTGGCTACCTTTACATCTTCTCTCAGGGCTGTTCAGCTTTAGCAAACAAATTTTAAAAAGTCATTTTTTCGCTGTGAGAGTGATATTGACTCCAGTGTTAAAATTCTGATTACACAGTACACCTTTAAATGTAAATTTCAGAAGTAGATACAGTTGCAAAATGTATCTTTCTCACTTAATCTGATTAGAGTATTCTTTTAATGAAAATCCTGATTCCTCCTCCTCAGATGTCTGTGACATTCAGAGGACTCCTGTGCTGCAGGTCAAGTGCTTCGTGAACGCCTTGAGTGGCACTCTCTTCAAAAGCATATAATCAGTAGAATCATCACCAACTGTTCCCCTCAGAATCTTACGTGGAATATGAAAGAGATTGGAAATTGAGTTATACACACCAACTTTCTGTGTGGCGATGAAGTTCCTTGTATATCATCTGTCTCCAACAGGCGTACAATACCCTGTCTCACTTCTTAAAACTAAATAAACTACTATTTGCTCCTAAATACTCAAGGATCTTTTACAAGCTAGTGTTTTTGCCCTTGACCTCAAACTGCCAAGATGGTTAGCATGCTTTCTGCCCATTGCTGTGCAGCCATGAGCACGGCGTGCATGAGGGAAGCAGTTTGAACTTGGTCCACATTTATCCACTGTCTTCTCCATGGCCCAGTGCCACTATCCTTGGAGTCAGGTTCATTTCATGGACAAAACTGGCAGGTCTCTGGGTTTCTATTTCAAGTTTCCAGACATGCCCTAATTGTCATCAGTTAAAACTCTCTTCATAACCTAGGATAACGTAACTATGAGAAACAGTCAATTTAAAACTTATCAACCAAGGGCCCAATATCGTAATTGTATGCTGACTTTTTTCAGTACAAGTAAATCATGCATGGGAATAAGTCTTGAGTATAAAATAAGCGCGGGAAGTCTGGAAGGAAAGAGCACAATATAAACCTCAGTCAGGTGAGATTAGCAAAAGAGAAGCTCACTACACACCTTCCCTACAGGCGAGCACAGCCTCTATATCACCTCAGTTGGTGCTAAGGCAGCTGTTTCTTACCCAGGAGTCTACTAAGTCCAGCTCTTTGAAACCTTTGAGATAGCACTGTCAGCAGCAGATGAGATGCAGATTTACAGTTGGTGTCAGTAGCGTATTAATGCCTCGGCAGTCCACAGTATCTTGTGTGTTTCCATTGTGGTCCCACATAAATTCTGACTTAGGACACGAAGGGATAAAGTAGTCTTTGGAGATGGGAGAGAAAAGAATTTTAAATTCGGTGGAAGAGGAAGGAAAGGAACAATGCACTGGGTACCGGCAGCAGTTGCAGTGAGGGCCCCCCGAGCAGTCTAACCTGATGGTGCGTACATTGCCAGTGTCACCTGTCCCAAGCAGGAGTTTTCAAAAGCAGTACGATGACATCTTCAAATAATAATTCCTTTTTCTTTGTATGTTTATCTCTTGTGTTAAGTATCATTTTTAACCTCAACCACTGAACAGTAATATCTCTAGTGGAGACAATCAAACTGTCTCCTGGCACTGGCAAGAGTCTGTGGGGAATGCAACTGCCCCCAGTGAAGAACCGCTAGAATGAAGCACCCCGTCCCCGCAGATACCATTTTCCTTCCAATCCTGGCACCCTACATCTACCTAGGTGAGACAGTTCTTGGCATTTTTCTCTTAGTGTTTTTTTAAACAATGTGTTTATAGGGTTAAAAAATTCTGTAAGGTGTAAAACAATTTCTTTTGTGTGTGTCTGTCTATGCACTTACAGTTGGACTCAAGTGGTTGGTTTATCCAGAGAAGCACATATCTGTTTAAATAGTCTAACTCCAGAAATTTATTTCTATCATTTTGTCTTCAGATCATGTATCATTTTCATTGTTTTTGTGTTGCTTTGATTTTATCTTCATCCTTGTTTTCTCAGTTTTTAAATTTTTAAAAGAAAAAATCTAAAAAAAATATTAAGCATTTTGAAAGCTTGTTAATCAAATTCATAAAGTTATAAAAACAATATGTTTATATTACAGGATAGCTGGCAAATATCTTACTTTATTTAAAACATACCCAAAGCATAATCTGTGTTTTATAGAAGAATTTGATTAAGGACACATAACAGCATTCTGAAGAAGCAAAAATGAAACTCATCTATTTTGGCTTCTAGTTAAAGTATTTTCCAATGTAGTACTTCTTGCTTCTACTAGTGAAGTTTTAAGTATTGAGCAAAAGGTTCTCACTAATATCATGAGAAAACTCAGAGAAAGAAGGATCTAGTATTTTCTGACAACATAGCTTATAGATTGAGTTTCCTGCTTCTTTTTAATAAGCCACATACATTTATTTAAAACAATAGTTTTTAAATTTTATCCTGAAAGATATAGATAATTTTACATGCTATCTCCTTCCTGATCTCAGAACATATAATTACTCCTTTCTTTCACCTTATACTCGAAAGGAAATTAGACATTCCTCTGTTGGATATAAAAATATCATTGGCCAATATAAATTTCACTAAATAAATTCATTTTACCTATAGTAAGTGAGGTTAGCAATAGACAAATGTGGAAATAAAGGTTATAGAACTATCTTTAAATAATTTGAGAAGATTCTAGTTACTGCTGAGTAAACCATTACTTCCCAACTTAGTAGCTTTAAACACAGATACTTTTACATTTGTGAAAAGACTACTCATTGCTTAGCTGTGTGCTCTGATATCTCAGTAGGATATCTTACAAGAACATTCCAGAAAGACATCTCACCAGACCTGGTGAGGATGTCCATGTGTTAGCTGGGCTGTCACCATCTCAAGACTTGAAGGAATTAGGATGTAATTCCGACCTTTCTCATGAGGTTCTCAATGGGCCTCAGATCTCTGGTGGCTGTTGCCCAGAAATATAAGTTCCTTGTTGCATGGACCTCTCCACAGGACAGTTCAGAACATCAACTTCTCCCCAGGGTAGCTCAGAACATCAACCTCTCTGCAGGACAGCTCAGAACATTGGCTTCCCTCGAAATGAACCAGGAAAAAAGGGAGATAGACTCTCAGGATGGAAATGGCAGCGCTTTGTAAGCCGGTCTTGGAAGTGACATCCCACCACTTTCGCCATGTTCTTTTTACTGGAAAAAAAGTCACGTAGGTGTTACCTAAGGGCCTTTATACCAGGAGACAGGATGAGTAAGGATTATCTAAGAGGCCCTACCGTATAGATCAATAGAAAGTGAGCTGGAAAGAAAAGCTGAAAGTATTAAGTGAGATAAATTAGGTTCTGTCCCTTCTTTACCCATCATTCCTATATAATGCAGGTCAGATCACAAAACAGTATAAATTGTTTTTGGGTGAAACATTTCCATTTCTTTTCATGATGCCAAATTTACTGATGCGGTATTTTAAGAGGGTCTCCTCAGGAGGAGCTCTACACCAGCCGAGGCTAATGAGTGGACGCCGTGGTACTATGTCTAGAAGTGGAACCTCTCTGGTTATCTTTTCCTTTAAATTCCCCTGGAGGTCTGCATTCTCATCCTTTGAGTGGGGAATATGCAGTAGCTCACTATGGAAAGATGGAGTCCTGCAGGAAGCAAACTTCTACAAGACATTATTTATTCTTCTCCTCCCTACTTATTCTGAAAGGAAGGAAATTGAAATAGAGGAAGCTTTTGAACACAGCATGAATACATTGCTTGTAACTGTTGTGTTACTTTTACTTTAAAGTGAAACCTTCTGTATTCTTCCAGTAGAGACTTTGAAACTGCTGCTGCCAAAGCGGAAGCAACATTATTTCAGAGTGACTACTTTTCAACCAAACACTGTATCTAAGTTAATTAAACTGCCTAAGTTGTTTTCTTCTTCAAATCTTAACAGCTTCAAGGCAAAAAAAGCAGACAGCTCAACTGCCAAGAGAACAAAAGGAAAATCAAACAAATTGTCAAAAAAATCATGGGCTGAATGTACTTACCACTACATCCTCCAAGCTGTGCATTTCTTTCCTTGGACCTTTGTTTTCACCTTGCTTTTTCTCTTTCATGGAGCATGCTGATGACCGAGTATCTATTTACCTCTGAGTGTGGACATTCATGTTGTTATCAATTACAATGTTGTGGGCTTCTTTCCCTCTCCTGAGGCTTCTGGACTTCTGCTGAGAGCTTTCCTAGGTGTGGAGCAGAGAGGAGTTTGCCCTACTGGCATGGCCACATGTAGGCAAAGTGGATGGCATCACGTTGCCATATGAACAAGAGAGTTTATTATCAAAATGTTCAATTTTTGTATCCAGTATTCCTCCACATTTCCTGCTAGCCACCCACTGGAATAATTTCACCTGAATTCTGTAATCAGTCAGGTTGCTTTTCTTTGGGCTTATATGACAAATAAAGACAAAGATCACGTGTCTCTTATAGGACTGACGTCCTCAAACCAGTCCTACCTCCTCTTTCTTCACCACTCAGGGCAACTGGTGGGAATTCCCTGCAAACTGACAGTGCAATGAGATGGCAGCCCAGGTTGTTCAGATCTAGAATTTGGCTTCTTGCTGGTGGGAGTTTTATGCATCAGATTGGGAGGGTTTAATATCACTTAATTTAATTTGCTATGAAGGCAAATGATCAGCTGGGTTTTTTTAAAGAAAATAGTACAAAAAAAGAGCAACAGCAAAGCACAAACAAAACAAAGCAAGGTTTGAATACTTATATCTGGTCATCTGAGCAATTTATGTGATGACAATAAGTGTAACAACAGCTGTATAACAACCTTTGGTGAGTTCCTATCATCCAGTCTAGTGAAACTCTGTGTTGTCGCTAATGTTCTTTTAAATTATTATTTTCTTATTCCCTTAATGATTTGATCAGTGAAGGAAACTATTCTATAATGTGACTAGGCATCACCTAATCAGCTGAGAGACCTAAGCATCAGAACTGAGACTTCCTGGGAAAGAAATTTTGCCTCAAGACTGCAGAATCAGTGTAAGATGTGTCGCTCTGGAAAGTCTTCTCTTTCATCTCCTTGTCCAAGTCAATGGGCTCTTTTTCATAAACAGCTCCAAAATGAAGAGACTGGGGAATGTACAAAGGCATGAAATGACAGTGTCTGTGTCTGTAAAACATAGTCACTGGTTGGACGTGTTGGAGGGCAGAGGAGAATAGGATGCCGGCAGGGTTTTGTATCCGATGACTGAGTGTACACTGGGTGCTCTGAGTGGAACACAGAGCATAAACAACAATGTGTTTTTCAGAGAAGACAGGTTGAATTTTGAAATTTTGATTTTGAGGTATCTGTGAGATTGCCAAAAAAGAAATGCACAGCAATTTTTAGACTTCTTTCTCGATTAGCAACAGAGAAAGGAGAGCCCATCCGGATGCTCATATTCATCTGCTTAGGAAAACCATGAGGCAAAACTTTTCTATGAGATACCGTGAAACAGTGCCAGATCATGACCTAGAAAATGTTTACTTTCTTCTTTTCTTTGTTCTTGTGAAAAAGTCTAATGCTAAAGAGATTAAAAAGTTAGAAACATTATTTAAATGATCCATTGAGTAAAAACCAGGAAGTTACACCACTGTGTGAGCAGGAACAACTTCAGTGGGACAGAAGCCCTTCTGGTGATTAAAGAGGGATGACTGCAACCCAGAGGCAGTGTCATACTGGGGACTGGAGGAAGCAAGCAAACTATGAGTGAAGGCTGATGCATGTTCCAAGAGGAGTTTGCATGCTAAGTACCGGAGAGCCTAACACACCTGAAGTAAGAGATATTACCGTGACTGGATTGCCTTGAGTGAACATTTTAGCTATGGGCAAGTCACCGTAAAATATATTTAGCTGCTGAAGAGACAGAAAAAATGTAACAGATTTTCTTAGTTTGACAAAGGCCTGGATGAACTGCAGCGGATCCTCAATAGCAGAAGTTGGAGCCAAGCATTGCATGCACACTGTCAGGAAAACTATACCGTAAGCTAATCTTTCTGCAGAGAAGATGCCCAGTTTGCAAAGAACTCTGATATATTCATTTAAAATTTGTTTGAATAAATTGATTAATCAAATAACCATGAAAATATCTGATCCCAAAATAGCTAATGAAATCTTTAAATATAAAATCAGTAGAAACATGAATAAGTATTTTACCCTAGGTGAAATAATAACATTTACATCTAAAAAATAAAGCTGTGGAAGACACTGAGTGCACAATACTAGACATATTTGGATGATCATTAGTTAGCTTTGAGATGACTATGCCACTGCTGGATATAGCCCAAGCAAATCTAGTTGCCTGAAGTATTTGCCAACACATAAAGCACTAGGCAAATAGCATGGGACTTGAAATCAGACTCTTATTTCGAGCAAATAGAAATTCATTAATACTGTGGATTGCTGATCCTTTCCCTCTTTGTAGCAGAAGACTTTGAATCACAACCAGAAGTCTTTTGTTAAGTAAGAACACATAGTGAATTCCTCTACTTCAAAAGTATTTTGTAAAAAGGCAGCTCAGTTTAGCCAGGTGCTTCATCCTCAGTCTCTGAGAAGCTCATGCATACAGGAGATGAGCTGCACTTATTTCTAAGGAAATTCTCACATGCGTTTCTCTTAATGAGGGTCTGGAGAAACAGCTGAAGGGAATCTTAATGGGAGGTATTCCATCCTGAAATATTAACACAGAAACAGGTACTAAACCAAACAAACCACAAACATTTAAGCAGCAAAATGAAAGGAAAGAAACATATATTCTAAATCTATATTAAACGTAATGCCATGTAGCTGTGTAAAACTCTATTGAGGCTGTGGAATGAATCCTTAACGGTATCATTTATGCTTGTCCCAGTGCACTATGTCCACAATGAGAACAGCCTACAAATCTTCATGTACCATTTTATTGCACAGAAAACTGGCCACCATCTCACAGAGCAGTCATTGTAAATTAGAAATATATTCGTTTAGTCTGAGCACAACACATTCGGAAACTTATGAAGTTGCATAAAACCACATGAAAGCATTTCTGACACAGTTTAGCCCTGTGGCTTTCTCCTGGTTTTGGGATTCAGAGAAGGGAGAATTGGGGCTGCAAACTGTGCTGCTGCTTTACTGGGAGTCTTGGAACAATTTTACCTAAGATCAATTCCCACTCCTCATTATCTTGCTAGTAATCACCCCCATGTGCTCCCACAGGCCTCTTAGATGCTACACAATGAGCATTAAACATGAATCCTGGAAGCAATAACTTATACCACCTGACCACGCTGAAGTGCTTTCCCTCTGTACTGTTCTCTGGTTTTCTCGTACAGGCATGACAGTGCCTACTATGGAAATTCCAGACACAAGGAACTTCTCAATAAAAACTTTCCAGATAAAGTTTACTTACATAAAAACATTATCTGTTGTCAGTGGTTGCTTTGGAAAATCTACTTTTTCTAAGTATTAAAGACGCTAAACTTAATTTTAAATGAATGAAACAGGGATTTTTCTTTCCCTAGGTCCATTTTTCAAGAAATTCTGCAGTATCTGATGAGTTTGGTGCTAAATTAAATATTGATAAAAATCATGAAGAATAGGCCTTGACTTTCCTTTAGCCTGTTGAATAATCTTTAGGTTAATAATTTTTGTATATCAAAATCAAGTCCAAATAATGCTTGGTTTGCAACAGGGCTATTTCCTAATAACCCCACCATAATACAAAAATGTCACGTTTAAAAATTATTTAATAGATCTAAGCTACTAAGCATCAGCGCACAGCAACAAAGTACACTGCAGTGTGGACTGCTTGCTCTTGTAGTTGGAAGGCTGATTTAAAACTGTTGTTTGCAGCAGCGCAAGTATGTATCAGGCTGTGTATCATGAACCCGCATGAAGATCAAAATTCAAAGTACTTTCTACTGGATGCAACACTTTTGCATCAACTTAAAGTAGAAAAATTGTGAATCAACTACTAAGGATGGTATATACCAAATTTTACAGTCCAGCTTTCACATTTTCTTCCTGATATATGATGACCAAAAGAGCTAAGTTTCCAAATGATTGAACACTAGGTAAATAAGAATGACACCTATATTTTATCTTGGCAAAACTAAATTCAAGTTAAGTGTGAAAAATATTTGTAGATTTAAACAGACCCAAGACTTTTCCTTCCAAAATATATCAACTTCATTAAATAATTAGAAAATTGGCAAGGAAAGGAAAAAATTCAATGGGGAAAATTCTGAATAATTAAAAATTAAAATTAAAAAAGAAAAGGAGAAAATTTTATCTGGTACTTTCATTGGTTTGGAGGAATTCATTTCCAAATATAAATTCCATTAATTTGAGAAGGAATAAAAACAACAGGTAGAAAACCTAAGCTGACTGATAACTAGAAACTGTTACTAATTTCCCTGTACATGTCAACAAAACAAATTTTCAGGTTAAATGTAAATTTCACAGCCAAAATATGACTAATGATAAAGATGACTCTATTGAGATAAATGAGAGCTATTCATCAAAGATAACTTAGGAGTAATTTCCTTAAATTTATCAAATGGAACATTTTTTAATATGATATAAAACACAGTGTTGTAACATTAAAATTTCCTAAAGTTGAAGAGGTACAAGCACAGCACACTGAAACACACAATCTGGCATAAGAATTATTTTGAGCTAAAAACAACTGATAAAAAACAGATAGGCTAAGCCTACCGCCTTCCCTTTCTCTTCCTGAAGGTGGAACACAGCCTGCTGGAGATGGTGTCTCCCCACCTCTGTAGCACATGCTAGAAGTGAATGACGAGCCCGTTATCCTTGAAAACAAGGTGGCTTAAGATGAACCTGCACAAACCACTAAGGCAACTTTGATCTTCCATCACTTTCCTTCCTGTATTTACTTCCCCACAGCTAGCTGCCCGACAGCCTAAAGCTCTTTTCGCTTGCCCTGTTGCTTCCATATGAGTCTACTAGCCTTTTGCTAAGATGTTGCAGAAGCCCAAGTTCCTCACGTTTCTTTTTATCACCCGGCACTCTGCTTCTCCACGTACGTGTACACCGCAAGTGCTGACCAAATCACTGCTTTCTTCATGCTACACTGTCTTCTGTAGCTTCAATTCCTAGGGTCCCAGCTGGAAAACCCAGGACTATATAGAAACGTTTCGTGTGTCTGTGTGTCTCTGTCTCTGCCTTGGTCTCTGTGTCTCTGTGTCTCTGCCTGCCTGTCTGTCTGTCTCCCCCTCACCCTCTCCCTACCCCTACCCTTACCCCTGTACCCCCTCCCCCTCTCCCTCTGGTTCTAACTCCACCTATCTCTGTCTCATCGCTATCTCTATCTCCTACAAAGTCAAAGGACTCTGAAAATTTCCAGCTACCAAAACCCGGTAAAAATGCTTGAATAAAATTAGATGTCCTCCATGTCCTGCTAAATAGTGCCCGTAAAGCTGGTCTTGTTTGTGATGTAGTATCAACCTTTTTGTCCTATCGTATTATATAGATTTCTCTTTTGAAAGATTATCTTTAAAATATAGCACTTTTGACTGTCAAACATGTATCCATCATTGTTCTTTTCAGAGTCACTGTTGTTACCCTGTTTCTTGCCGTAGTACAAGAAATATATTTTATAGCAATGTGATTTTAAACTGAGAAATTGATTAAGAGTAGAAAAAGTGGGAAATGTCTTTTTCAGGGACTGAATAAACAGAAGGGGACTGATGAGAAAAGTTATAAGATGAAGTTAGCTGACACACCAAATTTAGCATTAATGAATCAATTTTAAAATACAAAATCCTGTTGCTATGTTATTTCTGAATCTGTAGGAACTTCATCAGATTATAAATATTGTATCCATAATTTTGAGAAGGTTCTATTCCAAACACTTAGAAGCTTACTGTTTTATTGTTCTTTACTGTGATTGTATAAGCAAATTGTCTAAACTATTTGTTTAGATTATTTCTTTTAAAAGAAAGCATTTTAATAATTAACATCACGTGGCAATATTTTTTTCTTTTTTTATCATTTGAAACCTTTTAGTAATTAATTGATATTTTAATATTGCATGGAAAATTTTAGAAGAAAACTAATACTGGTTATTCAAATCAATAAAAGAGCTCAGATTTTTAGAAAATATGAGCCTATTTCTTCACTCTAAATAGTACCACTGAAGGTCTCTGATTGGATCTCCTCTCTCAAAAGACATTTACACACAGTTCTTTAGAGTTTCCTCAAGAGCCTTCTCTTGTCCCTGAGTTTGGTTTAGCAGGAAGTGAGATGTGGGAAATAGGCCAGTGGAATCATTTGATTGGTAAATTCCATAGTCTAACTGTGCCACAGTCATGCACCCTGTGCCATTACTGGACTTTTTATGCTATGAGTATCTCCAAGGAATGTTTTCCTATATTCATATCCCCTCTTTCTTACAGAACTTATAAACTATCATCTCAAATTGTGATAAGGAAACAGATGTGTTTAATTCATACAGCACCTCTCAATTTGGGTGGTGTCTGTTAAAAAGTGAGAAAGAAAGCAAGTTAAGAGTTAATTAACAATGATTGTAATTTCCCTGGAAGAGGGCAGAGGATGTGTGTATCACATTTTCCTCCATGTAGCAACTGTCATGTGTGCTGTCTAGCCCTAAATTCTACAGTAATTCAAACACAGAAAATCCTGTATTCTTGTAGGATGATGCCTGGGTGCTAAAACAGGCACTACACTGACTTTTCAATGGCTGAACCTAATTCTATCTTCTTTTTAGCCAAATGGATGCCTTCTTATTGACCTTAGTATAGTATATCTCATCATCTTACCAGGTACAAAAAAGGTATGCTATGTGAAGCTGGGTCTTTATCCATGAATCATGACAGACAGGTCTAAGTGGGAAGAAAAAACTTTGAAATTTAAAAAGGAGGTACATTGAAATGCAGGATGAACTAAAATTTTGTCTCAGAATAATAGCTACATTTTCACCTTTGCCATTCTCTTAATGTAAGTTGAGCATGAAAATCCCTGTGCATAATGTATAAAAGGTAAAGTAAAAAGCACAGTGAGTACTTCATGTTTTCCAATACCTATCTGAAAGAAAGAAAAAAAAAAAAAAACTTATCCTAATTAGCTATCTGGTACTATGTTACAAAGATTCATAGGATACAGTAATGACCCTCACAACTTTTCCTCCTTGTATTCTTACGATCTTGTCCCACAGTGTCCTATTAGAGGGACAGAAGAGGTATAAGGGCTCTTAACACCCACATCTGCCAGATCAGGAGAAGCAGATATTAATTCCAGTGCATTATGTTTTAACCCATCAAGTCAAAGGAACCTTTCAGAGTTTAGCAAATGGATCCTGTGTCCTCTGCTTCCATAGAATATGTCTACATTCTCTATATTTCCAAGATAATCTTCAAAAGTTATTTTAAATTCATATTAAACATAAAACAATGAAGAAAAATTTCTTAAACTATAAAATTCACAAAATCCTTGCATTTTAACCTTCAAATTAATGAAGTGTCTGCTACTGGGAAGTCTAATTTTACTTTCTTCCACTACTGCAAAATTCATAAAGAATCTGAGATATACCGTCCTATTCACTTACGCTCTTATGTAATACTTTTATTGGAAACTTTCTATTGGCTCTTACCCTTCAGTGTCCACAGAGTTTTAGGGAACCTGGGTGTTCTATAAGCAAAGCTTTGGCAATCCTCCATAATATTTACAATGCAACATGAAAGAATGACAAAGGCCCTGGTCCTCAGAAATCGTTTTCTAGTTCCACCTCCAATCTCAAGGTTCTGGCAGCAAAGCACAGCATTTGGCGATGACTTTGGACAAGCATTCCACAGGTACAGAGCCATTTCTCCCCCTTAAGTGAGAGGAGAGCTTTCTCCTTCACCCTGGAATAGCATTGTGGGAATAGTGATTAGGATTAAAAAATGTTTTTCAAAAAATATTCTAAAAAAGAAGATGAAACATCAGATAGAAGGAATTGTGAAGATTTTGGTTGTGCGTGTGCTGTGTCTGTCTCCTGAGATTTGCCAAAAGACACATGGGGTAGTCTTTTACATGATTAAAATGAACACTTACAAGTTCTTATAAACACATAAATTAGAGGGTGAAATTAATCATGATACAAAAGAATTCTTCACTTTCTTTATAAAGTCCCGCAGATTACTAAGAACTCTATATAATGAAAAACTAAATGCTGAAGTGTTTCAAGTCACTCTTGATTAAATATCAGCAATTATAAGGAAAATTTTAAATTATAATAACCAAACAACATTTGCATGTCAATTTTTCTTTCCCGTGTTTCATTTCCTAGACAATGAAGAACTTCTCTGTTAAATGCTGAATTGTCCCTTTCTATGGCCTCTGCTTGTTACGAACACTGCTATTTCTTCTTTGATAGATGATAGACTGGTAAGTAGATTTTATTTATATATAAAATCCTATATGTACACAGGCCAAGATCCCTCATCTCCCCCGACACTGTGTTAGAACCTCGGAGGCACCTTCGCTGCTCTCCACAGCACCCCGCCCGGCTCATCTGCCGCAGGCCCGCGCTCCCTTTCTGCCCTTAACGTTGCTTCTGTGCTCTCCCCCTTAGGTTTCTACCTAAGCCCTGCAGCTTCTCCCACCCCTGAGCTTTTACAGTCCTCCCCGCACAAGTTCATGTTTTTATTTGAAAGAGAATAAAAAAGAATCACTAAATAACAACATACCGTTTCTAATGTTTTTTATTATTTTTTATTCCCACGATCTCATTTTTTAATGCTTAATCTTGTGCCAACTCTTTCTTTAGCTGACAGAGTCCCAAAGAGTTCTGGTTGTAAATCCACCAGTGTTATTTTGTACTGATAGCCTAGTAATAATGTACACACACACACACACACACACACCAGGCACAGAGGCACAGGCATGGAAATACACATGTATATACAGGTATAAATGTGCTGTGTATGTAATGAGAAATATATAAAGAGAATAAATTTAAAAAATATTTTTAAAGATGAAATAACAACACCATATTTGTTGCTGGTATGTATTAATGATTAAGAAGCTAATTTTTTTGATTAAAAAATGTTTTCAGGGGGCCGGGCTTGGTGGCGCACACCTGCAATCCCAGCACTCGGGAGTCAGAGGCAGGAGGATCATTGCGAGTTCGAGACCAGCTTGAGCTACAAAGTGAACTCAAGGATAGCCTGAACTGCGTAGCAAGACCCTGTCTCAAAAAAAAAAAAAAAAAAGAATATTTTCAGAATTTTAGGGAGAAATTGATTAAATACGTAGTGATTTTAAATTCTGTCCCTAAATTTTTCGGTTTACTTTTATTTCTTAAATTTTTACTTCGATTTACTGTGATTTTTCATATTAGTGGCTATTGGTGAATAATGGTTACTTCGTGAAGATTCATAGATCACTGCAGGGGTAGCTTAGTCGTTGCTCCACAGCCAAGCAGGCTGAAGAATCTGGCTTAACCTTTGTGTAATGTAAGGTTTGCTAACTTCTCTGTGCCTCAAATGACTTTTCTGAAAAATGTACCTGAAAATTGTGTCACCCTCTACAGAGCTGTGATAACTAAGTGAGTGAGTAGGTGTCAGTTCCTGAGGATAGAGTTTGGCAGTGAGGAAGTGGTTCGCGGATGCCAGCCGTCACTGTTGTATTTGTACGTCCAGGGGAAGGAGGTAATGCTGTGTGTGCTTCTAGCCTCAACTATGCTGTGCCTATTACAAGTGCGATGCTAACTCCACATTCCTGTCTTGTAAACATTCTTAAAAGTTTCAGAGAAGTTGTCGCTGTATCAGACTTTATACATCTGTAATTTATAAAATGTTTTATTTAAATAAGTCATAAATCTAACTCATCTCTCTTTAGGCAAATAGCTCACTAATTACTTTTACATTTTGTTACTAAAACAGAACTTTGAAAATACTATTAGCTCAGACATATGAGAAGCATCTTTCCCTTCACCCAACTTCCTGATGAACCTCCCATGTTATGAATATGCTCTAATACTTGCTATTTCAAATACTAAACAATATTAGTATCAAATACTATTTTCCCAGTATTTACTGGCAAAAGAATATATTTTAGTTGGAATCTTACTGTTATCCAAGCTTGGTTTCAGTCATTGTATTATTTCATGAAATCCAAATTGGAATTTTCAATTCTACTAATACAAAGGAAATCTCAGGAAAGGCTTCCAATCACATGTCCTTGTGGTTAGTACAGGCCTGTAGAGTATAGAATTAAGTTTTGCTGGGTACCAAACACATCTGAGAACATTACAGAACAGTGCTTTTACTCTGGGATCCTAGGCTCCCTGGTATCAGTTCACTTCACAAAACACTGCAATGGGACTATCATTACTTCCTAAGTATGCCAGGAAGAGCTGAATGTAGGGCTGGGAGAGTCAAGGTCTGCCACTTCCTCATGTACCACCCTCTCATTTTTAGGGCGTCCTTTAATCTGTATCTTCTATTCAGTGTGTTTTAGGCAATGCATTCATTTTGTGAAAACTGATTTAATTAGAGGTATAATCCTACATGATTTGACCTGGGGAAAAAAGTTTTATGAACCATCTCAGGATATTAAGAATAAGCAATCACCTCAATGTCAGACTCTCAGTTTGGACCTTACACTGTTCCTTCAGGTCCTGAGCATGACTCATATTTGACCTGGAGACTGATTCAGGCTGCACATGTGTTTGTATGATGATGGAAATTGGGCAAGTAAGTTTCTCTAATTTGTTGCTTCTCCATTGGGATGCTTCGCCCACTCTCTGGACGTATCATTTCTGCTTTGCAGGTTGTTCTTTACCTCTCTGCTCCACCAACGCTTTTCCAGGAAGGTTTGTCCAGGAAAGTAAGACCCTCCTCTTCTGACTCTGTACAGAAATGTGTCCTGTCAAAGCGTCCCTGTGCAACATTTTCACTATGAGAGACACAAATCAATGTAAGGGTTGAGTACAGTGATCTAGTCATGGACATCATTCCATAAGAGAAAGGGGAAAATCATTGAGCTTTACTATACACTCCAGTCATTCCCAAACCTGAGTACATCCTGATTATCACTGATATAAATTCATTACTCTTTCATTTTATTCTTTAATTAATTTGATAATTTTCAAATTGTATTGCTTGGCTTTCATTTCAGCATCTCTTATCTTAAAATTCACAAGTTTTCGAATTGAATTGGAAGAAGCCCAGAAAAGTGGGTCTCAAAAGAGGTAGACAGTCACAAAATATAAAACCAGAAATGAAATGTGAAAGGAATTAGCAAGGAAAGAAGATTATACAAGTAATAATTTAAATTTCTCAATCCTTTTTCAAGAATATACATATATATGGTAAATTTATATGATATATATGGTAAATATATGCGATATATCTATAGTTTGATTAAGGTTGACAGACACAGATATTATAAGTATCTACAAATGTTGTAAGGCATGCTCTTTAAGGGGTGAGAAGAATTTCAGAGTAGAATTGAAGGCATGAAGTTAAGAGACAGTAAAATTCATACTTTATTTCTGGAAACACTTTTGAGAGTAAGACTTTTAGAGTAAGAAATAAAGATTCTTCAAGGAAAAGGATAAGACATACCCAGAATCACCTGTTGTTCCTAATGATACAGAACTAGACACTTTTGAGAGTATGTTATAAAAAATCATCCTGCAAACCCAAAGCAATCTATTGGACTGGATGAATTACTTGATTTTTCCACATCTGATTTTTCAAATTCAATCAATTTCCAGCCAGCTTCTCTACTTTTCCATCTGCTTCTAAAATAGAAGTTAACACAAGTCAGTGGAGGATGAGTTTTGTTTTGTTTCTTTTCAATCTAAGATGTAGTGAATCATATCTAGGCTAAATTCCAGGTTGAATCAATCATCAAAACACTGCATCACACCCACATGTTTTCTAAAACTCAGAGCAGAGAATCTTGTCTTTCTTGTTGCATCATTTTGAATGATAGAAATAGATTTACTGTGCTAACAGCATCCTAAGAGCATGCAGAGGGGTGTTTCCTAAGGAAAAAGGCATTTAGCACTCTGCATTTCAGGACTCTGCATCAACACCAAGTACCAAATTCTTTGTTGTGTTAACTCTAATACATTTTGAAACTCTTTATTCTGAATCTGATAGTTTTTCTGTAAATTAATTTTACGTATTTTGCATATGTTAATCTGTCACAGTTTGATGTGTAAGGACAAACATCTCACATTTAACAGTCTGATTCTGGTAGGTGATTGTGAGTTAATATTTACCCCAGTGGGGTGTAAAGAATTCATTATCACATCACAATACATTTCTGTACAATAGTTATTCCTTTTTTCCCTGTATGGATGAAGAAAGGATTCATCCTTAAAGTTTGAAAGAAAATTAAATGAAAATATTCAGTAAATAAAGATCAAAAACAAAAAGTCACTGCCAATGTAATCATTCCTAATTAATGGGCCCCAAATAATAAGAGATTTGACTGAGAAACAGAAGCACTATATGAGAAGGAGGTGCTGCATACATAGTAATCAATAAATATTATTTGCCTTTGAAAAATTCTGATTTTGGTTTTAAAAGGAATGCATGAAGCAGTTAAATGTGTCCTTTTGCAAACTAGAACTATGATTCATTTGGGATAAATAAACTTCAAATTTAAGGACAACAAGGGTTATCCTGCACCTTTTATGTGTACGGTAAGGACATACACAGGCTCATACATAGGAAATTGCAAGGATGCACTGAAGGTGCAGATAAATGCCCTTGGGTGTTGATTTAAATTGTTCTTCTAAATTCCTACAAAGTTGCTGCTGGAATTTCCTTACAGGAGGTAAAAAGAAGGCTGCTGTAAGAGGGAATCTGAACCTGAGAAGCCTCTGATGAAAAGCCTGAACCTGGCTGACTCCCGCTAAGATGTAGGAGCCTTCCGGTACTGTTTGTTCCTCACTGAATTATTATCCTATGATTAAGCAGTTTTCATTCCTAGAACCGCATTCTGAAATTTTAAAAGTAAATTAGGTGTTTTTTACTGGACTATTAATTTCTGAAATGCAAGGATTATTCTCTCCACTCCCTAGTTTTGAAACAAATGGTTTTTATTCTTCATAGCTATTATTTCAGCACATAATTCATAGTTGCAATTCTAAGGTTCACAATAAGACATGTGGGGAATACACTGTAATTAGTAATCATTTAACCTCATTATTTATTGCAAGGTTTAACTGACATGTAATTAACATACAAAACACATATTGAAAGTAATAAATAATATAATGTTTTAACGTGCACATACCCATGAAACCATCACCATAATCAAGATGATTAGCAAATCTCTTACTCCAATGCTTCTTTTTTTTTCCAATGCTTCTTATACTCTCTTGCTTTGGTCTTTCTTTGTTCCACAGACAAGTGAGCTTCAATCTGTCAACATGAACTAGTTTACATTTGTAAGAATGTAAGGACTACACAGGTTAAGTCAGAAAGTACTTTTTGCGTAGAGTCTTTTTCGTGCAAAATTATACTGAAATTCATTTTTGTTGCATCATATATAACTAGTCCATTCATTTCCATGCCTGAGTAATAGTCCATTAAACTGATGTACTACATCTTGGTAATTCATTCTCCAGATGATATGTAGTTATGTTGTTTCTAGTTTTGAAGTATTACAAATAAAACTGCTATGCATATTTATGCATATATCTATAGAGAGACATATGCCATCATTTATTTTGGCTAAATACCTTGGGATGTATTGGGTAGGTCTAATGGTAAACACATGTTCACCATTCAAACATCTATCAAAGTCTTTTGCACGGTGGTTGTACATTTTACATTCCCACCAACTATGTGTAAGAGCTTAGTCATTTCATATGTCTGCTGACATTTTATATATTCAGAATTTTGCTTTTAATTTTAAGTGTTCTAATTGAGGAATAGTAATAGTTCTTTTTATTTTAAAGAGAATAAAAAACAATAATTCATTAACAACAACATAGACAAGACCAAATCAAGACCCCAGCAATAAAAATGATGAAGTGTTTCAAAACAAGATGGTAGGAATTAACAGAGACTGTTATTGTACATATTGCTAGTTTCAAGAAGTTGCTCAGATTACCAGGTATAAACATGCAAGAATGATCAAACCATTAAAAACCAAAAATAATTTTAAAACATTAGAATTAATACAGAGCTTTTCTAAAGAAGATGGTAGGAATTCACCAGTGCTTGTTATATTTCATATGGTAGTCTTCAAATTAGTTCTTCAAATGACCAGATGAAAGCATACAAAATTGGTCAAAAAATTTAAGGAGTAACTGTTCCATTCAATGAACCAATAGACATCAGTAGTACAATTATCCCATCTCTCTCTCTAAATATACATACATACATACATATACACACACACACACACACACACACGCACACTTCCTTCTTTCTTTTTCTCCTTTCCCTCATCCCAGTTGTTCCTTCCCTTTGAGCAATTTCTTTCCCTTTCACAATATTCACAATATCTGTTGTACCTTTTGGTTTTACTCTTTCAGATACTTATATGAGGAAGACAATATGATGTTTATACATGTGGGTCTGATTCATTTCATTTATGATTATGGTCTCTAGTTGCATCAATTCACGTATAAAAGCCTCAAATTTATATTTTTTAAAGCTCAGTAATACTCCATTGGATAAAAGTACATCTTTTTTCTTCATTCCTGAGTTGATGGGCATTTGGGTTTTTCCCAAGATTTAGATATGACAAATTGTGTTGCTATAAAAATGGGTGACAGTGATTTCTACAGTGATTTCACCAGTCCACAGTCCCACCAACAGTGGGAAAGAGTTTCTTTTTCCCCACAGCCTCTCCAGCACTTGTCATTGGTTGATTTCTTAGTGATACCCATTCTTTCTGGGATGAATGGAATCTCAGTGTTGTTTTCATTTGCATTTCTCGGGTGACCAGTGATGTTGAACATTTTTTCATATATTGATTTTCCATTAGTATTTCTTCATCTGAGAAGGGTGCATTCATCTCAGATGCCCATTTTTTATTGGGTCTTTGAAGTTTGGGAGTCTGATTTTTTAAAAATTCTTTGTATATTCTAGATAAAGGTCCTTTGTCTGAGGGACAGTTCCTTAAATGATTTTTTTCCCAATTTGTGGGTTTTATTTTTACTTTGCTGGTGATTTCTTTTGATGTGCAAAAACTTTCCAACAAGCTGAGATTCCAGTTGTTGACTCTCTGAAGAATTTCCCATGCATTTTGGGTTTGTTCATGAGCACTCTACCTACCCTTATGTCTTCAAGATTTTTATCTACTTACTCTTCCAGTAGACTTTGATTTTGTTTTAATATTTAGATTTCTGATCCATTCTGACTTTAGTGTGTGATGATACACAGGGGTCCAGTTTTAGTTTTGGGGATGCAGAATGCCAGTTGTTCCAGCACTACTTATTAAAGAGGCTATCTTTCTTCCAGTGAACAAGTTTGGCCCCTTTGTCAAAGAAAAGGTGGTTGAATGTAGTTGTAGTTGTGTTTGCATCTTCTAATCTGTTCCACTGATCTTGAGGTCTGTACTTTTTTTTTTTTTTGCCAGTAACATGCTGATTTTATCACAGTATCTTTATAGTATGATATCAAGTCAGGGATAGTGATGCCTCGTGCCTTTCCTTTGTTGCCCAGGATAGCTTTCGATATTCTAGGTCTCTTATGGTCCCAGATGAATTTGAGGAATGTTTTATCTAGATCTGTGAGGTATACTAATGTTATTTCAGTTGGGATTGTATTCAATCTGTGTGACAATTTTGGGATTATGGTCATTTCACAATGTTCAATCTTCCTATCCATGAGCAAGGAATATCTTTCCATTTTCTGAAATCCTTTTTGATCTCTTTGTAAAGAGTACTATAATTTTCACTGCATAGAACTTTTATTTCTCTTGTTAGACTGATTCTAAGTATTTTGTTTTTATATGATATTGTGAAAGGTGTGCTTTCCCTAATTTCTCTCTCAGTCTGCTTGTTGTTTCTGTACAGGTATGCTATTGATTTTTGACTGTTGACTTTGTATCCAGCTATGCTATTGAATTTGGCTATTAAATCTATAAGTCTTTTGGTGGAGTTTTTAGTGTCTTCTATATAGAGTATCATGTCATCTGTGAATAATTATAATTTCTATTTCTGTTTCCTTATCTTTATTTCTTTCATTTCCCTCTCTTGTCTAATTGCTCTGGCTAATATTTGTAGAACTATATTGAACAGGATGGTGACAGTGGACATCCTTGTCTTGTTCCTGATTTTAAAGTGCAAGTTTTTAGTTTGAATCCATTTAGTATGATGTTGGTTGTTGGCTTGTCATAAATGGATTTTATCATAGTGAGGTAAAGACCATCTATTCCAATTTTCTATAGGGTTTTTATCATGAATGAGTGTTGGACTTCATCGAAAGCTTTTTCTGCATCTATTGAGATGATTATGTGATTTTTGCCTTTGGCTCTATTGATATAGTATATTGCATTAATTGATATGTATTGGACCATCCCTGCATTCCTGGAGTGAATCCCACTTAGTCATGATGTATAATCTTTTTGATAATTTGCTGCAACCTGTTTGTTAATATTTTTTGAGAACTTTTGCATCTATGTTGATTAGGGAGATTGGCTTACAGTTCTATTTTTTGGTTGGATCTTTCTCTGGTTTTGATATCAGGGTAATATTTGCCTTCAGCCAAGAGTGGGGCCGAATTCCTTGCCTTTGACTTTCATTAAAGAGTATGGAAAGAATGGGCATTAAATCTTCTCTAAATTTCTTTACAATTCAGCTGTGAATCCATCAGGACCTGGGCATTTCTTTGTTGGTAATTTTTTATTACATTTCAATTTTTGGAGGTGATATTGAGTTATTCAGGATTTTTTTGTCTTCTTGATTTAGCTTTGATCATTCACGTGTATCTAGGAAGGTGTCCATTTCCTCTTGTTTTCCATCCTATAAGAGTAAAGATTTTCAAAGTGAGTATTGATGGTCTTCTGAATTTCCACAGGATCTGTAGTGATTTTATTCTTTTCAGTCCTCATTGTAAGAATGAGATTTTTTCCTTTCCTGTTCTGATAAGGTTGGCTAGGGGTTTAGTAATTTTATTTATTCTTTCAAAGAACCAAGGCTTTGATTCACTAATTCCTTGTATTGTTTTCTTAGCTTCCATTGTGTTAATTGCTGCTCTGAGCTTTCCTGCCCTTTTTGGGTTTGGGGCTTGACTTAATCTTCTTTTTCTAGAAGTTTGAGGTGCTGCATAAAATTGTTTATTTGTGCTCATTCTGTTTTCTTGATGTGGGAATTCACCACTATAAAATTCCCTCTGAGGACAGCTTTCATTATGTCACTCAGGTTCCTGTAAGTTTTATCTGGATCTTCATCTGATTGTAAATACTCTTTAATTTCTTATTTAATATCCTCTGCGACCCATTGGTTGTTCAGGAGGGTGTTATTTAATTTTCATATGTTTATGGAGTTTTTCTAATTTCTTTTGTCATTAATTTCCAGTTTCATTGCACTATGCTCCAACAATATGCATGGAATAACTTCATTTCCTTTGCATTTACTCAAGCATGTCCTGTGGGCTAGGATATGGTCTATTTTAGAGAATGGCCCATGTGCAGCTGAGAAGAATGTGTATTCTGATATTGAGAGTGGAACGTTCTGTAAAGGTCTACTAAATCTACTTGTTCACAAGTTTGGTTTAACTCTGTTATTCTTTTGCTGACATTTTGTCTAGTTGATCTTTCTCTTTGCGACAATTGGTGTTAAAATTCCCTGTTGTGATTGTGACTGCTTATTTGATTTTTCACATCTGTTAAAATTTGTCTTATATAGTTGGGTGCTCCTGTATTTCACACATAGATATTTATGATTATTATTTCTTCCCATTGCAGTTTTCCCCAAAAAAGCATGTAATGACCTTCTTTATCTCTTTTGGTCATTCTTAGTTTGTAGTTCACATTATCTGCAAACAGAATAGCTATCCCTGCTTTTTTCTGGGTTCCTGTCACATGGAGTATTGTTTTCCATCCTTTGACTGTCAGTCTATGAATTTCCTTTTGAGTTAAATGTGTTTCTTATGTACAGTATATTGTTGGATTTTGTTTTTTGTTTCACTCTTCCAGTTTGCTTGTTTTAATTGGTGAATTGAGACCATTTCCATTAACTGTTGTAACTGGTATGTATTGCCTTATCTTTGTCATGTTATTTTCCTGCTGTTAGTTCCTACTTTTTCCCTCTGTTTAATTGCCTGCTCTGCTTGGTGGTTCCTTTCTGCTGTTCTCAAAATTGTGGACATTTTTATCTCTTTCTAGAATATCTTTTAGCATTCTGTTTTGGGTTGCTTTGGCAATCATAAATTTCTTCAGTTTTTCTTTCTTGTGGAATTATTTTATTTCTCCATTAATTTTGAAGGATAGGTTTGCATGGTACATCAACCTGGGTTGAAATTGTTCTCTTTCCAGACCTCAAATACTTCACTCCAAGCTCTTCTTGACTTGATGTTTTGTGTTGGGAAATCTTTCATGATTCTAATGGGCTTTCCTTTATAGGTGATCTATTTATTCTCTCTAACAGCTTTTAATTTTCTTTTCTTGTGCTGAATTTCTGGGATCTTGATTATTAAATATCTGGGTTTAGATTTATTTTGGCTATGGCTAGTTGGATTTCTATATGCCTCATTTAAATGCACGCCACATTCTTTTTCCATGCTTGAAAAATTTTCTATTACTTCTGCACATAATCTTTTTATGATATTTGTGTTGATTCCTGCTGTTTTGTTGACATCTATTAATCTTACATAGTTTCTCTTTGCATCATCTTGGAGTTGTTGAATTGTTATTTTCTGGCTTCTTGCTATTTTTAAGAGATCCTTCCTTTCATGATGGCTAGCTGCAATGCTGTCTTCATGGTCTGAAAGTCTACCTTCAGCTTCATTCAAGTGGTTTCACCAGCTTTCAATGGAATTTTTAATTACATAGATATCTGTTTGAATCTGTTTCATGTATTCTACTTCTTTCTTATATTGTTCACTTAAGATTTCCATCAGTTTTTTTCCATCCTCTATTTTTTTAGTTACATGTTTAGCTGTGGTGAACAATTCTTTCATTATCGCTGTCATTTCTTTTTTTAACTGCAAGATTCTTTCTGATCTAATTTTTTCTATGACCTGATAGAGTTGTTTCTTTACTGCAGTGGCTATCATTTCAGAAACTTCAGGTGTGTGACTTCCAAGCTCTTCTACGTCAGTGACTCCTGGACTTGTTCTGGGTGGGGTGGAGGTCTAAGATTGCATTTTTCTCTTTCATTTTGTCATTTTGGAAGATCCAGAGGTTCCCTGGAGCTCAACCTCACTCCTGCAATGGTGTGGGAGTGGTGGGGCAAGGCTCCTGTAACTCCCCAGTGCTCAGCATGGTTCCTGAGATGGTGGTGGGTGGGAGGCAGTCATCAAGGCTCCTGAGGCTGTCTGACACTCAATGTGGTTCCCGCGCCAGTGAGGGAAGGGAGAGAGTGGCTCACCAAGCTTCCTGAAGCTGTCTGGGGCTCAGCTCCACAATATTACACTATGGTTTTCATTGCAATACCTTAACAACTAGAGAATTTTAAAAGCCTGTGTTCATTATTTGTCACACATATCTCTTCCTTGATGAAGTAGTTATTCAAATATCTTATACACTTTACTGGAATGTTTATTTTCTTATTATTTGGTTTTGAGAATTATTCGTACATTTTTATATCTTTATCAGATAGATGTTTTCCAAATAGCTTTCCAGAGCCTGTATCTTTTTTTATTCTCTTCAATTTGTGTTTTGAAAAGCAGAACTTTGAATTTTGATAATTTCAAATTTATCAGACTTTTCTCCAGTAGATTATGAAATATAGACTATTAGGCTGAGGTCAAAGGTGGCAGACAAATGAAGCTGTCAAAGGAAATTTCAAGGCAGCCTAGTGTTCGTGGTGCTGAAAGAGTATTACTGGCTGCTTCTATCTAGATCTCTAGTGAGAATTAGGGCATCTCAGAAATCATTAAAGCACCCTGCATCACATGTTCAAATGTGCAAAACTATAAATCTTCCATTTGAGAAGAGTACCCCTAGGGTGTGCTCCCTCAGGAACACCTGGGGAATTATATTTCCAAGTTCAGCTATGCAGATACTCAAAGGACACCGCATCTGTGGTCCATGGAGGCCTAACTACTGGTCATGTTGATAGCTGACCTTGACATCATCCATGTAGTGCTAGTTTTTCAGACATGCAGAATGCAAGTACTACGGGGGCACAAAAGCTTCCTACTAGACCTCAGAAGGAGACCTGAGAGGCCAGGCAAAGATACGCGGTGGGGTCGCAGTACGTGCCGGGAGCCCGGTGTGTGAAAGAGAACAGTGTCTGAAGCTGTGACAGTAAAGCCACAGGAAGTGGGAAACGACAATAATGTGAAACTTCTGCTGAGGAAAGCCAGTGACAGTGACAAAGCCAGCCCAAGGGGACTAGGTGGGCTGCAAATGAGGCTGTAGGGATGGGGCTGACTAAACTCTTCAGAGCCACGTCTGATCACAGCCTGCCCTAGGTACTAGACGGGTGGCTGTAGGACTTAATGCTCACCCTGCTGCATGTCAGTCTTGCCTTGGCCTAATTTCTGTCTCCCTATGTATCCTTTTGGAATGAAAATTGTTAACTTATGCCATTTGTTTAACTCTCTTTGCTGTTTTTATAGAGCTCATGGCTGAGTTTGCCTTGAATCTCAAGGAGGTTTTAGGCTTGAACTTTCAGCAATGCTGAACTGTTAAAACTTCAGTAATTCTAGAAATGGACTAAGGGTGTTTTGTGTAATGAGATGGACAGGAGCCTTCTGGAACTACATTTGGAATACTGTGGTGTACATCTAATACGTCCACCCCAAGTCTCATGTTTAGAGATGGTACCTCATTGGAAGGGTTGGGTCCTTGGACATGTGATCTGGAAGGATGTATTACTGTCCCTGAATCTTCCCTGTCTCTGCTTCCTGGCCACCATGCTGTGAAGAGCTTTCCTCCACCCTGCCATTCTGCCATGAAGATTTTGACTTGGAGCCAGCTTGAAATGAATTCACTGAAATTATAAGCCAAAATTAACCTTCCTCCTTTAAGGTGCAGTTATCAGAGTAGTTTGTCCCCATGATAGGAAGGTAACTAATACCAGACCATATAATTTTTATTTTAAATATTTATTGTTTTTATGTAAAATACTATATTTTTGGATATAAATCCTATATCCTGAGAATTTACTGAATATATTCATTAGTTCCAATAGCATTTTTGTACATTACATTGGATTTCTTACAAATATAATTTATATCACATAGGAATAAAGATAATTTTAGTCCTTTCAGATATCTTTATTTCTTTTTCTTTTTTATGGGGTATAGAATTCATACAAGACAATGAGAAATAGAAATGAAGAAAGTGTATTTTTTTCTAATATTACGAGAAATCATTTAGTCTTTCACCTACAAATATTATACTATCTGTACATTTTTATGGGTGTTCTTCGTTAATTTATCTACTTCTAGTATGCTGACACTGAGTTGCTAAAAAGTGATTAGTAATACTTTTATAACTGCTGAATGATCATGTTTTCTTGCCTTTCAATGTTAACATTGTGAATTATTTTAATTATTTTTGAAAATGTTAACCTAAATTTCAGTCCAAACATAGAATCCAGAAATAAATACACACACGTGTATACAAGGAATTTATTTTTTATGTGTGTGTGGTGCTTGGAATTAAATGCTGGAGTGTTCTACAAGTGAGGTTCATTTCCTGCCTTTGTTATTTTTCAAGACAGCATCCCATTGAGTTACCTAAACTGGCTTTTAACTTACAATTCTCTCATCTTGGAATCCCAGAAAAGTGAGATTATAGCCATGAAACACCACATAGAGCTGATGAATTGATTTTTTATAATTTTCATGGCATAGTATTTTCGGAAAAATATTCTTTCAAACAAATAAAGAAAGAATAAGGAGATATTCATATCCTACATAGAAAAAATAATGGGATTCTTATCTCATTGTTTATGTAAATATCATTCAAAAAATGTCCATCATAGTGACACATGCCTATAATCTCAGTACTCAGGAGGCTGAGTATGAGGATCTCCATGAGTGCAAAGCTCTCATGGAGGGCTGCATAGTGAGTTCAAGGCCAGCCTCAGCTACAGAGAAAGACACTGTCTCAAAAAACAAAAGAAACTAAAACCTGAAAGAGAAAATGGTTGAAGAGTACATTAAAAGATGTCTAGTGTATTTTAGTCCTCATGGAAACATAAATTCAAACAACATTGACATTTCACCAACTTCAAACTGATCTACAATATCAGTATCATCATAATGAAGCCAGTAGGAAATTTTTGTTTATAAATCAACAACCTAATCATAAAATTTATATGTAAAAACAAACATTCTAGAAAATTTCAATTTTTAAAAGAAAAATAACATTGGGAAGCTAACAATGCCCGATTTTCAGGCTTATAAAATGATAGCAAACAGGTCTGTATAATTGGTAGAATAATAGACATATTGGTTAATAGAACAAAATAAAAACTCCAGAAATAGATTCATGTATCTAAAGTAAGTTGACTTTCAACAAAAGTACAAAGGCAAAATATGGAGAAAAAATATTCTCAACAAGTTTTGGTAGAAAAGCTGAACCATATGGAAAAATGTTAGCCTTGAGTAAGGAGCATGTCTTCTACCCATTCCAACAATTAACCCAAAATGTATCACAAATCCATAGATAAACTCTAAAAGTATAAAATTGTAGGAAAACACATTTCTGATCCTGAGTTAGACAAAGATTATTTAGATATGAAGCCAAAACTATAAGCCATGAAAGAAGATAAGTGATAACTGGTACAACATTGAAAAGAATTTTTTACCAACATTTTTAAGATAATTAAAAGGTTGGGTCTTTTTCTGGTTTTGGTATTAGGATAATACCGCCTGCAGGAAAGAGTTGGAGAGAATTCCTCCCCTTTCAATTTCATTAAAGAATTTGTGAAGAATTGGCATTAAATCTTCTCTAAATTTCTTGGAGCATTCAGTGGTGAATACAGCAGCACGTGGCCTTTCCTTTTTGGACAATTTTTTTATTACATTTTCAACTTCACTGGCTGCTATTGAGTTATTCAGGATTTTTATGTCTTGTTCATTTGGCTTTGGTAATTCATATGTATCTAGGAATCAGTCCATTTCCTCTGTGTTTTCCATCCTATGAGAGTAAAGATTTTCAAAGTAGGTATTAATGATCTTCTGAATTTCTACAAGCTCTGTAGTTATTTTATCCCTTTCATTCCTTGCTGCATGAATTTCAGTTTTTCTTTCCTTTTTAAAATAAGGTTGGGTCAGGATTTATCAATTTTATTTGTTCTCCTGAAGAGCTAACTGTTTAATTCATTAATTCTTTGGGTATTTTTGTTTCCATTGCATTAATTTCTGCTCTGAACTTTATAATTTCCTGCCCTTTTTGGGCTTGAGGCTTGACTTGCTC
This sequence comes from Dinomys branickii, assembly GCA_004027595.1. Classification (NCBI taxonomy): domain Eukaryota; kingdom Metazoa; phylum Chordata; class Mammalia; order Rodentia; family Dinomyidae; genus Dinomys; species Dinomys branickii. The sequence goes on along the minus strand of PVLD010000559.1, from coordinate 100,892 downwards.
TCTTTCTTCTGTAAACTTGAGGTGCCAAAATACTAATGGCCAATAAATATAGGACAAAATGCTCAACATTTTTCGTTATTTGAGAAATGCAAACTAAAACAACTATCTCACCTCAGAAAGAATGGCTATCATTAAGAAATCAACCAATAACAAATGGTGGAAGGACTGGGGTGGAAAAGGAACACTTCCGCACTGCTGGTGGAATGTAGATTGGTGAAACCACTGTGGAGTGGTTTCATAGTGTGAAACCACTGCTTATCGTGGAGATTCCTCAAAAACTAGGATTGGAGATCTCATTTAACCCAGTAACTCTCCTTCTGGGTATTTTCCCAGAAGCATTAAAAACATCATGTCACAGCAGTATATGTGCACCCATGTTTATAGTAGCACAATTTGTAATAGCTAAATCTTGGAAACAACCTAAATGCCCATCAACTGATGAATGGATAAAAAAAATGTGGTATTTTTATACAATGGAGAATTACTCAGCTATACAAAAAGATAAACGTGAGGCTTTTATGTGTAAATGGATGCAAATAGAGACCGTACTCATGAGTGAAATAAGTCAGACCCACATGTGTAGTCATCAGGTCGTTTCCCTAGTGTAAGAACATAAAAGAGTCAGTGGAACCAAAAATGCACAACAGGTGTTGGGAAAGGGAAACAAATTGCTCAAAAGAGGAAACAGTTGGGATTAGGGAAAGGAGAAAATGAAAGAAAGAAGGAATGGAAAACTATATATATAAAGAAGGATAGCTGGGATAAATGCACTGCTGATATCTAATGGTTTATTGAAAGGAACAGTTAATGCTTTATCTATTTATTGTTTGACCAATTTTGCATGCTTATATCTGGTAATCTGAATAACTACTTTGAAGACAACAACATGGAGTATAACACCCATTGTTGAATTCCTATCATCTTGTTTGGTGAAACTCTGTATCATTTACAATTTTTTGGTTTTTTTTTTTTTAACCTTTAATGGTTTGATTAAGCTTGCATTCTTACAACTGGTAATCTGACCAACTTCGATGAAGATAAAAATATGTAATATAACAACCACTGTTAGTCCTTATCATTTTGTTCTGAAACCCTGTATCATTCTTATTGTGTTTGCTTTGTTTTGCTTTTGTCTATGTTGTTGGCATTTTGCTATTTTTTTCAATTATCTTTAAAATAAAAGATAATTAAAAGGTAAAACAGACTGAGAGCACTTATCTCTAAAACTCATTTTGATAATGGACTTATAATGAGAGTATATATACATCTGTTTATGTATATATTTCTAAGTGTGTGTATAGTAACAAAAGATGATTCACATTATTGAACACTCAAAGTATAATTAAAGAGTAACATAACTTGCTAAGCTGATACGTGAGCACTGATATAACTAATCACCTTCTTCCACAAGTGCCTATCTTCCTTCTATTCAAAGTGTTTCCCCAAACTAACAATACTGGATGAAAGCTTCTCAGAAATGCATATTGAGTCCCATCCTGGAATAAACTGAATCAAAATCTGTAACTAAAAAAATGTTCCTAAGTAACACAAACACAGATTAGTATTAATAAAATCATTTTCCAAGATGGAATCTGCCCAGCTGCTCAGAGCTTGTCTTGAAATTCTTAGTGTGTTATATATGCTATAAAATACTGTATCTCTAACTTCTAACATTCCGACTAAAGAATTTCACTCACGTATATTTTTAATTCTAAGAAGAGTGCTCTGAATCTTTGCCTACTGGGTGGTATTTTCAGAAATGTGTATGTGTCTCTCTTTTCCTTTGGAATTATGGCAAGAGAAGAAATCTATCAAAATTCTACTTGCCCTTTAGATGCCATTCTAAACCCTAGGACTGTCATTTCTCCCCATCAGTAGTGAATCATTTCATTACCTACATGCCTGCCTACCTTAACCAGTGCTCTTTGTCCTTCAAACCTGTACTTTTTAGGTGTATAATTTGCAATTAATAACTACTGTTTACACCTAAATACTTTCTTTAGTAGGCTAACAAGTTTTACTGTCATTTTTGAAACTATGTTTATCTATAAAACAACTCTGCTCTGATCTCTGTTAGACAACAAGAAAATCATTTATATGTACCATAAACATGAGTTGATATGAAATTACAATGTTGTTTATTCCATGGATAGTACAATGATGATCATTTAAGAGCATCTGAAAAATAGACACCTTAAATTAAAGGATGTATCAGTGCCTTACTCAATGCACTATGCATGCCAAGTAAGTAGAAAAGAAATTAACTAATAGAATATTTAATTGCTTATCTTAAACATAGCAGATGAGACTGTTGGTGTCTCTTGCCCACACGTATGGAAGCGGTATGTTGTCTAGCATTGCTCTACATGAAAGCAAGCTGTACTATGAGAGCTCACTCTGGGAGGATGAAATGTTTAATGATAAAAACCTCTTCTTCATATCTAAAAACTCATCTAAAACTTATACTGGAATTAGTGCATGATGGCTTCATACTGTAGAATGGCAGATAAGATCCTTATGGTGTATATTTGTCTGTTTCATACATTAAAATTTAAAACAGCAATTTTTGTAATTTTTGAAAATGACTCAGTATATAACCATTGTTTTTTATATATCTTAAATAATTTAGGTACTAAAGTTTCCTGAGTATATAGACAGGGTTGTATGTTTACCTAGGGATTGCCAAATCCAATAAAAAAATTGGTTATTTAAATTTAACTGAAAAAAAATGGCTAGTTAAATTTCACTGGTCACCCCAAGATGTTTTTCTCCTACTTCAGGTTAACATTTGACATGGCTCAAATATAATGAGCTCCATTGCAAAGCCTACATTTAAAATTAATATATTTCTCATTTGAGACAGAGCTATTTTGCAAAAGCCTACAGTTAAGTGAATATATTGCTCATTTGAAACAGCAGTAGGACATAAAAGTTTGCTGAAATAATAAAACCAAGTTTCTAAGTGAAACAAATAATTAAAAAGTAGTGAGAAATGTTTCACCAATAGAAATGTAATAAAGATGTGTCAATGGCTCCCTTTTAGTCTTTTAGAAATATCATCCCCTGACCTTTTCTCTGCTTGATTCTCTGAAGTTCTTTCTAAATACAGTTTGCATCGACATAATTCACTCTTCCTCTTAACCCATTGGTGTCTTTCCAATTTTGTACCTACTCCTGGTCTTGCTCATCTTTCTCCTTCAGATTTCTACAAAAGCTGAAAATAAGTAGGGTTTAAAAAACAAGAAAAAGATCAAGTTGGTTAAAAAGCAAGCCCTTTGCCTTTCTTTTCCTACTGTTTATGGAGGATTTAGCTGGTTTTGTCATTTTCTCCTGTGCTATAGACCATAAAACAAAATCCTTAAAGTTCAAATGCACAGCCGTAGCTGCAGAAACAAATAAGAAATTGACTAGTCTCAGCAATGCAATGTTAACTGGCATCTCAGTGGTTCAGTTTTCATCATAAGGATTGTTGGCACTGATTCTTTCCAGAAACAAAAATAAATCATCAGGATATTAACTAAAAGAGAGAGAAAAGAAGAGAAAGAGTTTACTAAATGAGCTGGATGGATAAGGAAAGCTTCCACCCTTCAATATTAGTTCACAGCCATATGATCCCTTGGGCTTTATTATTTTGGGTGAAACTTCTCCATGGATCTCTCAAATTTCTGTGCATCTTGCAAGCAGACACACCGATGACCTTTAAAGTGCACTGCCTTCCAAGGACACTGTATAGAGGATAGTTGCAGGAAAGTGAGAATTGTGTTCTTCCAGAGCAGAGATAAGTTTGCTTACTGTTAAATATAATTAAGACCATGTCTTCTTCTGTGGCAAAGTTTAAGCAGATTTGCTTGTGGTTTTTTTGGGAAAAGATTGAGGTTTTGCAAGCTTGGCATTTTTAAGTAACGTGTAAACACACTGTCTGCACAGAGTTTATCTGTATCCTCCTGTGTTGCCATGTGGGGCCTGTAGATTACAGGAACCAATGGGAACATGAAATTTTATGCTGCCTATTGTGTCATGAGCAATAAAGTCCTTTGTGTTTGACTTAGGAGTTTCATAATTTTGCCATGAGACAACGCTGTGGTAGGCTAACTTGTCAGCTGGCAAGCAAAGTAAATTCTGAGAACTTTCACATCTCTTGATAGCAAGTTGTGGCATTTCTGAATATCCAACTCATCTGCTTTTCTCCAGGCTCACAGATAGGGTGGTGCCTCAGAACACCAACTTGATCCTTCCAGTGATTCTGGATCCAAAACAAATTGGAAGAGAACCAAACCAAATTCAGTGGTTAAGATCAATGCTGACCTTATGGAGAAATTTGATTCATTCTCCTCCAGTTCACTTTGTGACCAGAACAGTGGAGATAACTGAGTTTGTGAACCAAGGTGCTATTGTATTTAAAATCTGTTCACACTGAGGTACTAAGGAAAAATGTTTGGGGCATAAGATCCATTATTTGCCAGTGGGTCATATTGTATAATTCACATATAAAACGCTAATGGGACCCTTGTAATGGTACAAAACCTTTAGTTTGGGGGAAATTTGTAATTCCTATATGGTGAATGTACCAGTAGTATAGTACTGTCTCTTCTAGTTTCTAGCAAAAGAGAAATAAACTGGTTTCTCAAAAGACACCCCTATGGGAAAAGTGTTTGAGTGGGGTTTATCACAGTTGTTAATAAACACTTCAGATTTAAAACTAGGCCAGAGAAGTGTCAGAGATAGCTGACGGCTGGATGAATACCCAGGGCAACACAAACACAATGCATCTCCCAGGCACGACTGTGTCTGCTTCACCAAGAGGGCAGGTGTTCACGGAGGGCAACCGCCCTGGTTGGTCACGCATCCAGAGTGTTTTTTGTCTGTGCTATAAATGCCATTTTTTCTGATTTTGGGTAAGACAGTCAGGGTTATGTATGCATGATATCAAGATCTCTTGCAACAATATTTTATCTAGAGAAACTCCACAGTGTAGAGAGGAACAGGAGGAATCAAATATGGCCAAAGACCTTGAGTGGAATGAACAACTAACAAGAATCATAAGGGCATTTTTTCAAGGGAAATTATTACTTATAGTGCAACATTATATATGGGGTGCACTAAAATGATTAAAAGAAGCTGAATTATATCAATACAGGGAAGAAATGTTGCACATTTAGCAAAACATAAGAATAAGAAACCATTAGTTTTCTTTCTTTTTCTGTTGAAACTAATAAATTGTCTCTAGAATGTATTATTCATAATAAGATGATTTCAAACAACAATAATAAGTAAATGGTCCCTACACAGTAGGCAAAGATAATTTTTGCAGCATTGTTGACAAAGTCATTATTAACCCACATTGCAAATGAAGGTTGGCACTTCATACAGATTTACTAAATCCAAAGAGCTAATGAGGGGCAGAATTTAAGTTTAAATCCAAGTTTTTCTGATTCTAAAACTTTATTAGTCTGAATAGTTTTAGTAAGTCATCCATAGAGTTGTAAAGATTTGAAATGATGATATGCAAAGTACTTAGTACAACAGTAGACATTTAAATAACTAATATTATTCTTATTCATAGCTTTCATAAGCTAAAAAATGTAAGCTGAATCTGAAAGTCAGATATTTTCCTTAACAAAAGAATTCTAATTCATTAATTCCATAAACATCTTTAAAATGCTTACTGCCATTCTAAAATTGAGATATTGTGTCCTGCACATTTACAAGGAAAAAAAAAACTCTCAGAGAACTCAGTTTAGTTGGAGACCAGCAAGAACATAGGTGATTTCATAGCAACAGAGTAAGATGATTTTGGGTGACTTAATAAAAGTGCTCTCAGGCCGGAGAGGTAGCTCAGTGGCACAATACCTGCCTGGCAAGTGCAAGGTTCTGAGTTTGATTCCCAGTACCAAAAAACAAAAACAAATGCTGTCTAAGGACACACAAAATATACCTACCTGTAAAAGGGGACTGTTACTATCAAGATATTCTCCTCTTTGGTTTCATTTTAGTGAGGGGGGTTGTGTGGTTCCTAAGTACGATATGTCCCAAATTGTCTCTGTGTGCTGTCAGGATTACTGTCCTAGACTTTCACAGACTTATCAGCCAAAAACAGCAACACCCACACAAGCCAGCAACATCAGCACATTCAGAGTCCTATTGTCTGGTACTAAGTCACAATTACATTCTGTCACTAGGTTAAATTCCTCTTGAAACTACTCTCCAGCAAAGAACCAAATGAGATATTTTCCTCTCTAGGTCTGTCAACTCTCAAGAAAGAAGAGACAAACTATGCTATTTTTTCCTAAATTGTTATCTGTACATCTCAAAAGAATTTTTAAAAGATATCTTTAAGGAATGTATTCCCTGTACAATTAAATTTGAAGTAAAGCAACTTTTGACTTCAAAAACATCCTGAATCCTTTAGGACTAAGCAAACATGCTGTAAGTAAGATAGTTTAAGCTACTTATTATGCTCTGGAGGCACATCTGTAACTCCCTGGAGCTTTTCTGCCTGTATTACCTGCAAACGCTTTGGAACCAACCCAAAGGTAGAAATATTCCTCCAGACACCAATGTGTTTCAAGAGAATGCTAATTACCTTAGGGAAGGAAAGGTTCTAAAACCGCATTCATCCTCTCTGATTCCCTACAATCGCTCATAAAAGAGAGATTTGAAAATGAGGACTGCCCTGTCCTTTGTCCACTTTTTGAACTGGAAAACCTCCAGAGTTTCTGAAGGGTTGAAATAGCAAGAAACAGAAAAGGGATAAACAGACCATTAAGTCCTTTATTGCTACAAAAGCCACTCTGGGAAGCCCCGTTCTTCATCCCCACAGTGTACAACTGCAAGCACGGGGAATGAAAATACACTTGCAGACTAAATCTGAGTCACTGTGGATATACAACACTGGGCTCATCCTTCCACAAACAAACTTCTTCCCTCGTCTGTAAACACGTCACAGTCCTCTAGCTGGGGCTGACATTTATTTTGCTTTTAAAGATACCTGAATCTTCTAAAGAAGAGAGCTAACCAAAGAGGCAGGGCCACAAATGTTCAGTTGTTAGGAGGAAATCACTTCATAACTGCAGAAATTATTTTCTTGTATCCCTAAATTATAAGGATGAAAATTTGTAGAAATACCAAAAGATGCAGGTTTGTAGAAATAGCAGAATTAGATACCCAGATAATGTTGCCTAATCCACAAACAGCAAGTTGAAATGCTAAAAGCTATTTCACAGATTTTTTTTTTCCTCTTAAGGAAAAACAAAATTAGGTTATGTTCCCTTTGCTTATAGGTAGCAAAATCCATAAATATCTGATTATTTGGCTTGATATCTTGGAGCAGAGCACTCAGTCTTGCAAGCATGAGGGAGACTCCAGGGAACTCTGTGTACTTAGAGGAGATAAACTGTGCCCAAGTCAGTGCCCATACTCACTGCCAATGATTTATGACCTGAATGTTTGTCTCTTCAAAGCAAGTTGAGCAGATGCACGTTTGTGTTTGCCTATGAGGCTCACACCACTGGATCCCTGAAGGCAAAAGAAAGAGTGGAAAGGAAGCCTGATTAGTTCTGATGTGTGGGGCATTCTGTGGGATGTGAATTGGAGTCCTTGGGACTGCTGGTTTCTTTAACTGGTGAATAAAATTGGAGGTTGCATAGGCTTTTGTGAGAAGTAGAGTTTGTGACTTTTACAGGAAAAAGGTTAAACGTTTTGTTTCTTTTTACTTCAACAGTTATTCTTCAATAATCTTAGACTTTTCACAGAGATTTTCTTGAAAAGCTTTCATTTCCTTGATAGGTATGGAAATGTGCTCTTTTAAAAAGTAAAATGTTCTCTGCATGCTTGCCTGTACAAGAGAAACACACCTTTTCAGGAAAGAACAAGGCGAACTCTCCTTGCACAAGGTAGGGAATGAGCCCAGGAGGGAGAACACTAGGTGCGCCAAGTTGCATAGACTGCTCTGACCTTGATCTTGATAACAGAATAAAAATAAGCTATATATCCACACAGCAGAGTATACCAACCTGACAGTTACAAGTGACTGTTAGAACAAATTGGGCTGCTATTAGTACCTTAACTATTACTATCATTAGTTGTGATTATAGTGCTAGTATACTGGGCCCATGGTGCCTCAAAGCTTATATGATAGCCACATTATAGAAAATATTTCCAATCATTACAATAACTCTTATATCTTTGATTATTATCAGCTTGCAAATTGGGATCCAGAGTTTAAACAAGAATGTGATATATTTATTAAATGTTCAACTGAAAGAATAAAGCGTCATAGGGAGAAAGCTAAACCAGGAGGGAGTCGAGCTAGGACAGCTGCCCTAAGACTGTCTCCCGGGCTGAAGCAGCTGGGGTACAACTATAGGTCTGCCAATGTATGGACTGAAGTTTGCACACACAAGTGAGCACAAGCATTGGCATCATATTTTTTCAAAACTGAGTCATTTTCAAAAGGGGAGAAACATTATTTCCCATGGCTGCCTGGGCAGAGGTCCCTCTGAGAGTTGAGGTGAGCAGCTCTGTCAGAGAAGGGAAGTACCTAAGCCTAGAAGTCATATGGTCACACATCCAAGTTGGCACATGCTAAGATACAGGAAAATGAGTCTACTTACTGACCTGTGCAGCCAAATTTGTTGGCTCTCTGAGTTGGTACAGAATTGGATGGAAATAAGAATCCAAGCATATTGACTTATTTTTAAAAATGAAAAAGGGGTGCTGTATCAGTCAATTTCACATAATTAAAACAAAATACCTAAGATAATTAACTTATTAAGAGGTAAGGTTTATTTTGATTCACAGTTTTGGAGATTCCAGTCCAAGACTGGGTGGGTCCATTGTTTTGAAAAGCTCTATGTGAATGACCAAGAGCTCACTGAAGCAAAACCATCCACACCATAGCCAGGGAGCAAAGGGCAAGAGACGAAGTAGCTGTTAGTCTCAAAATTCTTTTCAAGCACTACCGACCTAAGGACCTCCAACTAGACCCAATCTTCTGAGAGTAGTGCCCCTCCAATAGTGCCACCCCGGGGACAAAACCTTTAGCACACACCTTAGAGAGATACACAAGGTTGAAACTGTAGAGGTGCACAGAGGTTTTTACGCTAACTGACCTTTGCAATCTTGGAAAAAGTACCAGCTTTGAGGTCCAAGCTGATACCAAATCCTGCAGCTGCCTGATTTGGCTACAAAAGATTGTTCAACCGCTTAATACTCCAGTGGCCTCCTCTCCAAAGGGTCATCCAAACACCTTATTACAAGAGTTTTGTGAGCACTAACTAAAGCTAAAATTTCCATAGTACTTTAGTATGTCAGGTAATGTCTTAAGGGCTTTATAAATAATAACATATTCCTCACCCCAATCATATTAATAGATATTATTTTATCATGTGACTATTAACTGATAGTGCTTGGATATTTTCCTTGGGAGTTTTGTGCCAGAGTCTATATTTTTAACTATTCCATCACTTTTTTCTAAAGACTTTATCACTAAGTAGTCATATAATTCGTGGTCCAAGTCTGGATTCTTTTGAGCAAAAGTGTCACACTATAATAACACAGAGACCTGATGTGCAAATGGACATTGTCCCGGGAAAAGCTGAGCATAAGAACAAATTCATTCCCAACCCCAAAACATGGGAGAAAATTTAATAGGCCAGAGCAAAATCCACTGTTCTATTTATCCAGTGAAGACTAAATACAGTGAATTTTTCATCAAAAACTAACAAAAACAAAATTAAACCATATCCTTTTATTCATTATGTCCAGATTTTATATCAGGTTTCTCTTATACTACCCACTGATGGTCATCCTCCTGTATCTCTCCACCATTAATCCATAGAAGTTCTTTCTTGCCATCTTTGGAAATTTAACCACTATTCCACCTATAGAGAAATCCGTCCAGGTCCTCACTGAAACCAGGCACAGCTCAGATTTACTTAAACTATCCTGCACCACTGAAGACTCACAGTCTGTCTGGCAGTCAAAAGCAATTAACCAACATCAATCAATACATATGTATTGAATACCTATTTTAAGTGTACAGGGAGTCTGACCTCTGTGCTTACACAGCCAATTTTTCCCCATTGTGCTGATGAAGGGTTTGCTTTTCCCTCCAAGGCACACTGCTTTGCCCTTGCCCTCATTGACCCTCATTTGGGTTGTCTTGACTTTCTTCCCAGATCTACAAGCGGACTTCAAATTTTGATCCAGGTTCTCTGGATCCCAGCCATGCTCCTGTATCTTATGCAAATAGAAAACGTAATGAAAAATTTCCTTACTAATTCTTCACCTTGTCCAGTAGTTATTCACAATCCTGCTTCAAGTACTGGAGGGCCCAGGTAAATGCTTTCAATACAGTGGCTATGTTAGTCCAATATTGCTGCAAAAATGTATACTAAAATATAGTTGCTAAAACAATAAGTATTGATTATCTCACATAGTTTCTATGTGTGAAGAATCTGAAAGCATATTCTTCTGGCCCAGGATCTCTCTTCAAGATGAACAGATGTCCACCATGGCCCCAGTCTTCAAAGTCTTCCCAGGGGCTGAGCATGCAGTTTCCAAGATGATTGCTGTCTGGAGACCTCAATTCTTCATCACTTGGACTTCATTATGGGGCTACTTAAATGTTCACAGGACATGGCAGTTAGTTTCCTGTAAAGACAATCATCTAAGAATAGAAACAGGAAGAAACCACAATGCCTTTTTTATAATCTTACCATACAGTGCAACTTCCACTATATCCTGTTCATGTGAAGCGAGTTATTAAGTCCAACCTATAATCAAGGAAAAGTGGAGGAAATAATGTCAAACACTCCATGAACCTATTTCAAAATCACTTTGACAAATATATTAGTCAGGGTTTGGCAGATAAATAGAACCAACAGTATAGAAGATAGATACCACTGATTATAAATACATATAAATATAGAATATAGAAATAACCTAGAATCTAGATATAGATTTCTTATAAGTAATTGCTCACATGACTATGGATACTGATAAATAAAAATCTGCCGAGCACATCCCAGGTACAGTTAGAAGGCTAGAGCCACAATGGAAACAGGAAGAGATGGTGTTCCTGCTAAAACACTGTCATCACCAGCCAGAAAAGTTCTCTTACGTAGGGGAAGAACAACCTTTGTTGACCTCTGTTTGGAGTCCAGTCAATCTGACATATGAAATTAACAGTCACAATAAGTGTTCAGAAATGTATCAGTAATGAAATATTTGTGTTGTTCCTTTAGATTTTGTTAATTTACTGGTTCCTTCTCTGAAAAACAAAACCACATATTTGAATAGAATATTACAATTGACTGACCATTTTTCTAAAATCTTTATTACATTTAAATTTTACCTCATGCATTATGAGAAAATTCAACTTCAAAGAGATTAAATTGTTTGACTTAATTTTAAGAACAAATGATTTAAAAAGCAAAACAAAATAATCAGAGAAGAGGTTCTCTGAGTACAGAGCGATAGAAATTCCCTTTACACTACTTCTCCAGCAACTGTAGATTTTCTGAACACTCATGAAGGCAATTTCAGTGTTTTTTACTATGTTTACAGTAAATTCCTTTTGCAAATGCAATTCTGTATTAGAAATTAAGTTCTATATTTTGAAATATCTTTCTTTTTAAATTTTATTTTCAAGAGAATGATGAAAAACAATAGCAAAATAATGACCACATAGACAAAAACAAAGCAACACAAAAACAATAAAAATGGTACAAGGTTTCAAACCAAAATGAAAGGAATTAACAGGGTTCGCTATATCACACACTGTTATCTTCAGTAAAGGTGCTCAGATTCCCAGATATACGAACGCAAGATCGATCAGACCATCAAAGGGAATGGTACAGAGCTTCACTAGACAGGTGGTAGTAATCCACCAGTGGTGCACAGTATCGCATATTGCTGTCCTCAAGTTAGTTGTTCGGACTACCAGATTTGAAATCTTTTTAGATGACAATGAATCTGCCAAGAGCAAGGACGAGTGGGCCCAAGCAAACGGATCACATCTATTCTGTCTCTCTTCCTCACCGTAGAAGATCTGTCAGCCTCCCCCAGAAGCTGTGAGCTCTGGTTTGATATCCAATGGTCCAGATTGTATTTGTTTCTGTCTCAGGAATAAGTTGTCACAAAAGGAACAAAAATCCCATTTTGTAAATCAGGAAGAATTACTGGGATATGACTATCATTTTAGTTTGAGTTGAATGACCACTGAGCTGTGTTTTCTGGGTCTCCTAAAAGCAAACTAGAGTTTACATTTGAGAGGCAGAAGAAGTGCACTGTGATTTCTCTTAGGCTGCTTGCATTTTTAATGTTAAGTTTGTTCTAAATTATGTCATTTCTTAAGTTAAACTTTCCTAGTTTTCTCTGTTGCAAAAAGATAATTTTAAAAAGGTAGGATGCCAGAGCAAAAAGGTTTTGGAAAGGTACTTGGCAAAGTGAATGGGAACATAATTTTGAATGTCTGACTACATTACTTTTATAATTAGAACATTTCATGATTAGAAATGGTTGATTATAAAACCTCAGCCAGCCTGTCAGCCAGATACTTTGAAAGTTCTAAAAAGAATAATTTTTTTATCTCAAAAACGTCCCACCTCCACAAAAAAGTAAGGTAAAATAACACTCCCGTGTCCCAAATGAGAAAAGAACAGAGGTTCCTAAAAGTCAGGCTAGCATCACATGCTCAGCTCCTATTGCCTCCTGCAGACACGGAGCTGCACTCCACACTACCTTCCTCTAACTTCTTCCAGTTCAGACTCATTAAATTACATCGTGTCACTGCGCGTCTTCCAAAGTATCAACGGTTGAACAACGTTCGAAAGATAAAGTTTCAATTCTTCATCCAGCATGTTCAACCCTTCAAAATATACCATTTTGTTCCTTTGAATATTTTAAACCGAAGCAATTTAGATAAGTTTGACAAATATTAGTTGGGAATTGATATATTCAATGCGAGTCAAGAGGATATAAACAAAGGAAGATCCAACTCTGAGCTCTCACCTGAATAGGGTAGCCTAAGGTGTGCAAAAGCTGAAATACACCACAGCACATGCACTAATGGATTCTGTACAAGGGACCGAGAGCAGTGTCCAGATGATAAAGAGGAGTATCCAAATGATAAAGTTGGATACTCCTCACTATAGCAATCTTGAACTACATGTTGAAAAGCAAGAGTTTTAAAAGATTTCTTTTACAAATAGAAAAGTTAACTAAGCAAGGATTGAGGCACTTGACAGCTAGAGAGAAAGGATGACTTCCAGGCACAGGGAAGTCTAAAGCTCTGTAGTGAGATTAACATCTATTTCCAACCCCAGCATTCCTGGGGGCAGTTTCAGTAGTGTCCCTAGAGGAGGCGCCTCGTTTTCAGCTTAGAAGCTGCAACAAGTTTCAGTGTGAGTTATGACCCTGGCATCCCCTCTGCACACTGCGCCCGCACCTTCAGCCTGAGGGAGGTAGCTAGTTTTGACTTTGAGTAAGCACTTGTTTTCTCTTTGGTATTCTGGCCTTTCCAATGTTTTTAACTAATTCTCTGAATTGAATTCTCTATGCTTGTGATCGCTAGCGTAACTTATGTTATCTTGACTGAACATTGACTAAAGCAAACTCCTAGCATGTTGTTAGCTTTTAATACAGAACAATTTTATAGGTGAACAAATAAACAGTAAACAAATAGGGTGGACTTCTGAAATTAAGGCCCAGTTTTGGTAAAGAAAGTCTACACTGGTGTAACATCATGAAGATGAAGAACAGGTTCACTGAGAAATGGAGACTTTCCCACAAGTCTTCTATTTTAAAAAGGGGGATGACTATGTCTTCAGTGTAAGTATATTAAGCTGTATTGGAGATTTTATCATCCTTCATCTCTATTCTCCAACAGTAAGTGGAAAGAAAATTAGTAATCAGTTTGAATTCAGATACAAGTTACAAAGTACACCATTTTCTGCTGAAAAATGAAAATGCCAATGGAAAGATTTTACACTTTTCTTTATCAGCTTTCTTAATTCATGTGTTTACTTTAGTTGTATTTCATGCAGCCCTTGGAGATCAAATCAGAGTTATCTGCAAGCAGTTTTCATTTTCAATAAGGCCATAAAGTTTGAAATGTACAGAAAATAATATATTGACCATATAGCATTTGAGGCTATTAGAGCTAAAACGAACAGACTAGTTTTCTTTTGCTGGAGGACAACTTTGTCAGTATGCTCTGGCAAGCAAAGATCAGACAGGGGAATTAGAGGGAGAGTTTGATTTCTTAGGGAGATCAATGAATATGACAGGTTAATAGATGGCACACAGCTGGTGTCAGGTTCAGAAGAAGTGATGACAGGGGACAAAGGGGCGGACAAGATGAGCATTTATAGAACCAGAGTCTGGTTCTATGTGGAAAATCAGAAGCACCCTGGGGAAAACAGGAGTTAGTAGTTATCTTTCCCAGGCTAAGCAGGACAATCAAAACATTTCTGACACTCAGAGAGTCCCCTAGGACCCAGCCACTTCTACCTCAAGGCCGCAGGGACATCTCCAAATAGCACTCTATGCAGGAAAGCATCAGGCATAGTTTCTGGATTACTCATATGACACACTCCCCAGAGAAGGCAGAACTGCACACCTGGCCAAGGTCAAAAGCACTCATTTTTCCGTGGCCATGCTTACCTACCCATGGGACACAGTGTAACTAAACAGAAAAAAAGTCATTGAAATTAACTACACCTGCATCTAAATTTAATCTCTGGTGTTTTTTAAACAGGCAAATAAGTCAGTCTTTATGAACCCATCTCCTTAACTCTAAAATTAGAATAAAAATGATTAGCACATGGAGAGTGCCTAATAAATTGTAGTGGTCTTGCTTGTGAAGTTAGTGGTGGTAGTCATGGGGTTAGTATCACTCCTTCTTGATTTTAAACCACTACAGCCATTGTTATATTAAACTGAAAACATCATCGTAGGCTCGTGCTAAATTACCAATAAGACATTCTTACCCAAGAACAGTGTGATATAAACAGAATTTAGATCACTTACAAAATAAAAGTAGCTTTATTTATACTATTCATTCTCACCCAGGCCACTGAAAAATTTAAAAAAAGAATAATACTCATAGGAGAGAAATAGGGATGGTAAATAATATCAACCTGTGAGCTAAAAATGCTTAAAACTGCTCAAAAGGAATGAACTGGGATGAGGGAAAAGAGAAAAGAAAGAAGGGAAAAATATGTAAACACAGGAGAGCTAAGATAGTTGTACTGCTGATTTCTATTACTATAAGGAAAGGAGCAGTCAATGTTTAATTGTTTGATTAATCGTACATGCCTATATTTGTTTATCTGAGTCATCAATTTGAAGTTATCATATGTAATACAACAACCATTGTTAAATTCTCTATCACCTTGTCTGAAATTCTGTATTGCTTGTATTATTGTGTTCTTTTGTAAATGTCAGTGTGTGTTCATATGATTTCACTCTTTTATCTTTAAAAGAAAAAAGAAAAATGTTTAAAAACCACTAGTCTAACTTTTTCTTGAATCCTTTTAGGAAGGAAAATTAGACGCAAAAAATACATAAAGATAGGCCAACTAAGGTAAATAGACAGGTATAAATGAAATGATGCAGATATATTTAAGAGATGTATTTAAAATGACAATTTAACAGCAATTATGGAGGTTGAATGTATTCAAGAAGAGTCAGATGATCTATACTGTATATCAAAATATCACAAATCCATAGAATGCAAAGGCAAAAGCAGAGAAGTATTCATATCTTCAAAATATCTATTATAGGCATTTTGTCAACAATTTTTAAATCACATGTAAAAATATTTAGCAGAATAGGAAAGTGCAGTGGCAACTGTATGGACGTGGGAGCCAGCCTCCTGCACTGGCTATACACTATTTTGTTCCTGTCCTTGTCTACGAAATGAGGACATTAACTTCTGCTTCACAGAAATAGACCTGTTTTAGAGAAAGGAATGTACGTGCAATGCATAGCATGTCAGCGGGTGTGGCAGTAGTTCTGTCTCTAATTTAAAAGCTATAAATGCAGATGTATTAGTAGGCAGATGAAACAGCCAATTTATTGAATTAAAAATATGAGTTTTTGGATCCTTCCTTAGTCCAAATAGCTCTTGCAGGCATGAGGTAGCTGAAAAATGTTTGCTGGAGGTTTGTATTACATGGGTAAGAATTATTATAACCAGGTAAATCGCAGTGTAAATAGTAAAGTTCTATAATCAACCTATTCACTCTATATGGAGAGCAGACTATTTTTAAATGATGCTTTCTATTAAACTTAATAGAAAGATGAACAGAATAAAAATTCAAGAACTAGATCACAGTACTTGAGAATAATCTTTTGCAACAAATCAACATCCTTAGGACCGAAGGAAAGAAGACTTTAGAATGGGACGTTGTATCATTGAATGTAGGTAATGAAATACGTCACTTTGTCCCATATAAAGCAAAACTTTGTAATAGAACAGTTGGTGGAAAATTAACTTCTATTAAAAACGAGAACTAATGAAACTAATGTGAATGTATTGGGTCACTATTTTCATTACTCAAAGAAAATTTGATATAACTGCTAAAATGCCATAGTGGAGCTTTGAGGGGGTGGCACATATTGCTCCAAGAAATTCAGTATGCGAAAGTGTCTTAGGAGATGTGGGCTCATTTTCCAGCCATATTTGGAACATTTACTTGGATGCACTCTAGTCAATACAAGTAGACGGCCAATTTGAAAGCAGAAAGGCTGTCTGTGAGTGTCAGCTAGGCCAGGAACAGAAACGCTTTTCTAGGCCGTCTCTCCAGCGATTAAGGGCCAGTTTGCTGTACAACAGAAGAACCTTCTGTCTGCTTTCTCCACTCTCTGCACCCTTAATTAGCGGTGCTGCGAGGCTGTAGAGCACTGTCTCAGATGCAATGGGGTGTTTGAAGCCCAAATCTGTCTACCTTGTGCTGTCTGAATTGTCTCATTTCAAATTGCTCAGAGTGATACAGGGGTCTATGTCCACCACTCGATTCATAAGGACAAAGTTTCATTCTAGTCAAACTGGTGTTTTCTACACAGTTTCAAATTTTCTAATCCCTTTGTGATGAATTATTTAAAATAGCAAATGTTTTTTCTAGATCTACGCAGCAATAACTTTTATTAAATATGATGTTGTACTATTTGAATTGTAAGGAAAGATTGAGCCCATGTTTCATTATTTATACCACGTAAGTCTAGTTATAGGGTAGAATTTGCCCTACAGTTCTCTTCAATTCTTCTCACAATGGATATTTCTTCAGCAGTTACTAAGTGCTCAGGCTGCCAAGCATTAAGCAATTGAAACAATTAAAATTCACCTCATTTTTCAAATCTCTATAAGCAGAAAACAATATATAGAAGCTGCAAAAAACTGGTTAATAAATATTAGTCTTAGTCACAAATTAAACAACTAAAATATTTATTGATCATATATTATATGAGGCAGTATGGCATGTATGCCAGAAGACAACATAATGTGATTTATCCCTCACATTCTGTACACATAGAAACATGTCCACAGAATTTAAGCTCAAAGGGGCATACACTTAACTCCAGAGTCTGCTGATGTACTAGCTGCAAACTTGAACATTTATTTCACTTTCTTAGCTTTGATTTGTCACCTATGAAATGGGATAATAGTAGAAGACATTCCATGTAGAAATAGATAACATACAGATGAGATGCTGTGGCATCCATGATAGCAGCTGAGAAATACACTTGTTCCTTTCCCTGTGCACAGCTATGTCCTGACAGCAAGGTTGAAGGAAGATGGGTGAAAAAACTAAAGGGAACTCTCAGGTACATGAACATGTTATATTTTTACCCTTAAGGAACTTTCACTTAAGGAAAGAATTATAGTTACACATTCATGAGAGGATCATTCATAGAGGTTTATAGAGATCCCCATAGAATTTAAAAGTAGATTTTACATGTGAAATTAAATTAGTAAAACTGCATACCAAATGAACAAAATGTGTTTTGGGTTAGAAAGCTCATGCTAAATATCATCCACAAATGCAAACTTGAAGAAGCTTAGGAAACTCACAGTTAATCAGGCACACAGGACATAAATTGTGGTGAAGGTAAGGTAGATGTCTGTAAATCTCTGAGTAGTCTTAAAATCATTACTATGTTTGAAAAAAAACAGAAAATGGGTGTTTGACAAGTTTCTCAAGATTTTAAGTATTCACAACACATTCATAAATGTAAATATTATTCTGTAAATTTCTCAAAAACATACCTCCGGGCCACAAATTTGTGTCCTTTGAATATAAATTAAAAATATGTATGTAACCTGCAAAGTATAACATCCTACAGACAAAATTAACAACCAGTATAATGCTTTCCTCTCCCCATTAATATTTTATTGTGACTTCAGTCAAGAGCGTAGATGTCAAGAGGAACTAGATATAGTTTCCTTCCTGTGCCTGAAGACAGCCTTGTGTGTTTGTAAATATTTGAGTGTGTTGTACAAAACACTCTAAATACAGACTTTCTCTCCTTTTTCATATTATCTAGAAAAAATATGCTGTGAATTAAGCAAGTATCCACAGAATGTAATTAGCGAGCAATCCGATCTACTAATTGCGATTTTATCCATTCCCTCCCTCCTCTTTACCCTTCTCTTCCTCCTGCCTTCCCTTTCTGTCTGTCTCAAAGGCTGCATCTTGGCCATGCCACTTTGGACATTAAAACAACCTGTAGAGAAACAGAAAGAAGTAACTTTTCTTAAGACCAACAGCAAGCAATCTCAGAAAAGCTGAAGTATCTACTACAGAAGATTTTAATTACACTGATATTGATTGGGATAATGGCAGCTTAATTATAGAGAAAAGTTCTAGCCTCATGCCACACTGTTTTCTGTTTCTGAGAGATTCCTAGGCTACTCTTTAAATGGAAGAAGTTTTTGTTGATTTATTTATTTCCTGGAACTTTTCCTAAAAATTAAACCAAGTATGATAAATCAGATTGAAGCTTGGGAGCATCTCAAATCTAGTTATCAACTTATTATGTGATTTGAAATGCTCAAGAGTATATGCTGTTTACGAAGAGAAATAATGAAAGCATTTTTCACTTTGGAAAAGAAGGTTTTGAAAAGATGCAAAGCGCCCTGATGAATGGTGATTGGAATTCTGTAAGGTACAAGAAATTTAGTGCACATAAGCAAGGAATTGAGCATTTAGGAAACAATTGGAGAGGTTAGCATTGAAATTCAACTGGGATAAGCAGTAATCACTGCACTGAATTTAGAATGAAAGAGTTGAATATGAAACAAATATAAAAATGCTCGCTAAAACACCGTGCTTATAGCTTGGGAGGGGCTTGAAGAATCACCTTATGCATGACACAGGCTATCATAAAATACCAAAGATATCACATTGAATTTGTAATGAGGTAAATATGTTATCCCATTGTAGTATTTAAAATATAAAAATGTAGTTTATGATTAAACACTTCTTCATATGAAATTTATTTATGCAAGAGAGTAAATATATATGAAATATATATAAAATAGAAACGTAAAACCTTGAAGCTTTAAAGAAATTCATTTTAAAGAACTTTTTGTAAATACAAGTAACAACCAGCTTTATAAGAAAAACTTTAACTTTATTGGATTATTTGTAAGTTTTGAATAGAATTGAAATAACTTTTTATATAGGGACTACCATACTATCATTTGTTCTAGAAGAAACATGACACCATATAACATATACATGTATGTGTTATATACATCTATATAATCAAAGGGCAGTGACACAAAGTAGTTACAGAATAATACATGATAAAATAGAAGGAAGATCATAAAACATTTTAACATATAAGTCCTTTCTTCCTTTTTAATCTCATTATACCTTTACTTCATTTTGCTTTATATTGTTTCCTTTACTTCTTTAATCAATTGAGCATATACATCTTGTAATATCCACTAGATTTTCCCCAAGTCCTTGCTAGGTCATTTCTAACTTTCCACAGTATATTGCTTCCTTTTGTGGTTCACAGTTTTTATCAGGGTTTGTTTTAACTCTGGGAGTTCTGTATAGCCTAGGATGTAAATTTGCTACACGGTAGGGATGTGCTTATTTCTACAGGAGGCTCCGTAGGTTTTACTTGTATAACAATAACATTTATAACTAATGTATTGGCTTGGGGGTGTCTGTATCAGGCCAGAACATAAATTTGGTCACATAATCAAACATGGTAGAACTCGTGGCTGAGATTTCTTATGGGAAAGTCCCACCTCCAGAGCTTCAGACAGAGCACACTGAATTTCCGAGCTGGCAGTGTTTCCCAAGCCCACTTTTGCCTACAAATCCCAGCTCCAGCTCCCTCCTCACGTGAGCCAAAGCCCCACTTTCTTTCCTCTCTGTTAGAACACAAACTCATTTGTTATCAGTTAGAATCCAATTAGAAAGTGTTTGGAGGAAACTTATTTGTGGCAATTAGCACTAAAATTATTGATTCAGAATAGAAAATAGCTTTATAATGTGTGGGAATATCATTTACCTATTAACATTCTAAAAATATAAGTCAATTATTCTCTTGATGATTTTAGTCACAAGTAAATAATGAGAAGGTATTCACAGTACAATGTGTGGGAGCAAACACTCAAAGCAAACAAGCCAATGTCCCAAAGACTAAACATTGCAAAATGCTACCACAGATGCCCAAAATAAAAAGAAAAAAATTGGATTAAGTTAGGATATTTATCAAATCTGTTGTAATACCCACAATCCTTTTCTACTTAAAATTTTAAACTGTAATTTAGAGAAGGAGTGATAGACTATCAGGTGCATAAGTGGTAGAAATAAATGGAGGGTCTGGACAAGCAGCACAGCACAGTAAGCTAAGGGTTATGCCATCCGTATTTAAGTGCTATATTAAAATGCAGCATGAACCTTAAGTAGTGACTGTCAGAAATCTGAGTTCTAAATGGAGCTCCTTGTCCAATTGATGTACAACTTTAGTTTAGTCACCGAACCTCTCAATAATATCCTGTTCCTCTATTAAATGAGACAAAGAAAATGTCCTGCCCCAAGTAACATTTTTTGATCATAAAATCCAGTGGCATTACAGCAGTTAGAATAAAATGAGCATAGGTATTTTAATATTCATACAAGATGGTTCATAACTCAAGTGAGTGTTCTGACCACAAGGAAAGAGGCGTGATCATATGGGAGCTGATGCTGGAGGTTGCTGAGAACTGTTTCCTGTGTCTAAATATCTTTTTATTGAAATTGATGTTTACAACTTGACAGTAATTTAGGAAGACTGATTCAAAGGCCACCCAAAAATATTTAACAGGAGTATTAGGCTGATACAAACACACTAAATTATCAACCAAGAAGTCTTTGGGGTTCCTCTAGGAATACAGGGCATTGCACACAGTCCAAGGAATGAAAGATCCCACGTAAGCTTAAGGGGCAGGACAGCCTCCACACTACCCATGCTCTAAAACATGTATAAATCCACTCAGATGTGTGTACATGTATACACACACACACACACACACACACACACACACAGTGCAAAACTCAGTTTAAGAATTCTTAAATAAAATTATGGAAAAGTATCACAAAAATGGTGTTTCCTTCTAAGGTAAAAAGCTTAGAGGAGAAGATCCTCCATACATTTAATTTTTTATAAAAAGCAATATGTAATACAAGAAAAAAATCTACCAGAAAAAGTAACAATTGACTTTACAAATTTAAAAAGTACTTACCAAGAAGATTGAAGACAGAATTCATTTCTAGATCTTAGTAAACATGTTGAGTATAAGAGTATTTTTAAAGCCAGCAACATTAAACAAAAAAACCTAAGAAATTTATATTAAAGAATAAGGAGCAGGGCATAAAAATTAGGATAAGAGAAGAAGAAAGAACATATAAGAACTTTGCATATTATGATAGATGAATAGCAATTTTACCATTTATAGTTTTTTCACTTAAAGCTTATAATAAATAGATAAAAAGAAAGTGCATGACTTCCCCTTCCAAATCATGGGCACAAGGAAACAAACCAGTAAAGAAAATTGAAAGCATAAAAATAAAAAATGAGAGAGAAACAAATAGCAAGAAAACACCAGAATTTCATCCTATTACTCCCCTACAATAGTAGAAACTAGAAAGAAAGTAGAAGAACCCATTAGTCTTACATTCGCTCATTCCTACCGGGTTTCTGTGTATGTGTAAGTTCCCATCCCCTGCACACACAGCCTCGGGGGATCCGCAGCTTACATCCAACTCCACTGAGGGCCTCCTGGTCTATCTGCTTTTCCTTGACAGTAATTAGTTTATTAATGGTCAATGACCACGTCTGATAGGAAAGATGCAACAAAATCTAACCAGAGGTTTCTGAGAACTCTTCACTATGATGCAAGCATATAAAGTCATCTCTCCCTTCCCTTGCAGTACTGCTCTTGCTGAGAGCAGTATCTAGGATTGCCTTGACTGTTTGAAATCTTGGTGACCCTTACTGGGAGAATGCAACATCCTGAAGCCATCATTTTGCCATCGTACAGCTGCTGTGTAGTTATAGTAACTTAAAACAATCTCAGTGGTAGTTAATTCTTAAAGTCACTATTTACAAATGAAGACATTAACACCTGGAGGCTTGATAACTTTCTTGATAAGACCTGATGTGGCAAAGTTAGGATTGCCTCCAGGTCGACTTCACTCTGTAGCTGTTTTCCCCAACACTCTTTTTTGCCTCGGGCTGAGTTTATGTTACAACTCACATCAATTTCCTGTATTTATAAAGCTTTATTAATCCCAATTCACTGTTTTTTCTGCTATCTTTCTTAACTGTTTTTTCTGCTATCTTACGGTATAAAATATCACTGTTATTGTATTTGCTTAAGAATAGAGTGAATTGATTTTCTTGTCTTTTCTCTATCTTCTTTTATGTTCTTTCTTTACACAACCAGTAAGACTCAGGTCCTTCTTTTTTTTTTTTTTTTTTTTTTTGGCGGTACTGGGGATCGAACTCAGGACGCTGTGCTTGCTAGGCAGGCACTTATTCCACTGAGCTATATCCCCAGCCCAGTAGGTCCTTCTTGACTTGTGTACCTTCTACTCAACTTTCTCTGTTTGTCCTCCTTGACCCAAACATACACCTTCCCGTATGTTATGATTTATGTGTCAACTCCCCCAAAGCCTCATGGGCTCACAGGTGGGGCTTTGGGGAGGTGACTGGATCATGGGGGTGTGGTGCTCTCCCATGGATTAGTGTACTGATCAGTATGTAACTAAGTGTGATGTCTGGAGGTGAAGCCTGGTTGGAGAAAGTGGGTCACTAGGTGTGTGATCGCAAAGAGTCAATTTCTTTCCCTCCTCCCTTGCTCCCTCTCTCTGCTTCCTATTGCCACGCTATGAGATGATTTACCTCTTCCTTTCCCCTCTGCCATTCCCTCTGCCTTGGGGCCAGCCTGCTGTGGGCTGAATACTCCACATACTGTGAGGTAAAATAAACCTCCCTCCATTTAAACTGTGGGAATTGCTTCTCAGTGGCAAGAAATTAACCAAGACACCCCGTGAGCTGCTTTTCTCTCCTTTTTTCAGCACACAATGCCATGCCTCGCGCATTACAGATGATTAATGACAATGGAAAGGTCCTTGAATGAAATGTTGAATAATAAGTGAATGAATGAATGAATGCTGGTACCTTCATAGCTTTCTATTCTAGCCCTATTGAAATTCTAAAAGGGTATATTTTTGTCTCAAAAACATTTTATTTCCCTCTTACTACACCTGAATTCTTCCTTGTGTTAAGTTGTGGACAGATGCTTCTCTCCTAATCCAAAATTTCCTCAAATTTGGGATCTTGTTCTCTAATGATGCTCCCACAGCACCTTGAAGAGTATGTTTTCCTTGGATAAAAGTGTATGAAACACATGGATTAATTTAGATGAATCTTTCAGCAGAGAGAGATTTGAAATAGTTTGTATCTTAAGAATGGAATATTTAAACAAAAGGCAGTAGGCAAAGAGATGCTTCTCAAATAGGAAGGGGATCAAGCTGTGGGGGGAGGAGGAAGAGAGGGAAAAGGAGGGTGAAAACATTGGTTTAAGCTGAGCTATGTACACGGAGCAGCTCCACACATGGAATGCGGACATTATGGACTTAGAACGGGTACTGATAACAATCTTTTAAAAAAAGAATGGCTTCTTTGAAATTTGCTGGGATTCTCTGAGCTCTACTCATTATAGAGCAGGTCTCCTGCACTTGTTGATTTGGCCTCTTTATAAACTTTTCAGAATTTCTGTAATACTTAGAACCTGGATGTCAGTATGTAACACCTGTTTGCAAACAGCTTTATATAGCGTGCTGACTGTTGAACAATTGTAAGTCTAACATTCCCAAAAATATGGCAAGTCTAGAGTGAGAAGCCAGAATACATGATCTCTGGGTGGTGCTTTCCTGAAGTGTCTTTTTCTCTTTTTCTATTTAAGAACTAAGATGTGTTTTCTTCTGTGAGACTGATCATGGTATCTGCACCATAAATATGTGCTTATTGTAAGAATAGCTGGGTCAGTGTGCCATCAAATGCATATGACTGACTCTCAGACCACTGGGGCTTTTTAAAGGAGAAAGCAATGTTTATGCAGCTACACCTTGACATTTTAATGCCTAACAAATGTCACACTTTGGTGATAGAAATTACACAAGAAAAATTAGGGTGGTAATGTGTCTAATTTAGCTTATTGCAACAGTGTGATGAAGGATAAAAGAACATATGTATTAAGATGCAAATGCATGCATAATTCTCTAATCACCTAGAATATTAAGAATACCAAATGTGATCAACAAGATAAATTTGACTAAAGAACAGAAATACTTTAAATAGAATATATGAATGTGATGATCTTTTTCCACATTCTATGACAGTGAATAAGTGAGGGGCTAAAAACTATGTCTCTTAGGACAGCTACTTGCATTTTAAAATAAAGATTTATTGAAAAACAAATGTTCCCACTTACTTCCACTTTGCATATGGTTGCTTTTGAGACAAAAGGTCATAGTTGAGTTTTTGCAGTGGAGACCAGGTGACCCACAAATCTAAATATGCTAGACAGATCTTTAAAAAATGGCAGATCATTAGTTTAAACGCCATATAAATATCAAAGGAGTACAAAGGTGTTCCATCACAAGACACATTCTGGAAGAGTTATGTGTGCAAGAGTTATATTTGACACATGAAAATTTATTGAAAACTTTTACTACTTTGAGTGATGATACCAGGGGTATAGAGAGCACAAACAAGCATAGGCATTTACTGAATTAGCCAAAACTTTAAAATACCAACTGAGTAGCACTATTTTATGAGTGGCTGATGCAAGTACAGTATGGGTTCATCACAGCAGCAACATTCTAATTATAAGCTGTGAAGAGTTCTAATTGAAATAAGATTAATGAAAAGTCATGACAACCTCCTACAATATCACAATCTGTATGAACACTTAGCTCCTGTGAGTCATCTTCTTCTCCTCAAAATAACTCAGATTAAACGGTGACTTCCAAACTAATGACAACATTTTCATCCAGATTTATTTTTTGTATATTGCATCATGTTCCAGAATACAGCACACAAAGCAGGACTCATCTTGTGCCATCAGCTAATGTTGTTAAATGTCAAGCATTTAATAAAGTTAAAGGGCAGAAAAGTTTTAAACAATTTATTCTGCTTGGAAATCAGACTTTGAGAGGGTTCAGGTAAACTTATTATTTTATTGACTACAGAAAAGGAGAAATTTTCTTATTAAATTCTGAAAACATAATGCATATCCTTAAAAATTCTAAATCCCTATGTATGTCAACATACACAAATATGTACATATATAAGCATATATGCACATGTGTATATTTGTGTTAGCTTGTACATATGTGTGTATTTATTTAGGAAATATGGAGTTTGCACAGTGCAAATATATTTTGTAAATTCAAATATTTAGACACTAGCATGCAATCTCTAAAAAGTTGTCTCTGTGCCCCAATTATCCAAATAAATGTTTTTTGCATTGGTCAGTGCAGTAGGAAATGCACAGGCTTGCATAATCTTCTTGCTGAGGGGAAGATTGTCATGGGTAATCTTTCCAGTATCCTTCAGGGACAGCATTCTCTCAACTTGCCTCCATTATTCTACCATAGGTCTTTGGTGACAAGATGATGCCTCTCTTCTTCTACTATCTTCCCCTCAGTCTTCCATGGCAGTTTCCCAAGGTGAGCATGTTCCTCTTCCATGGCAGTTTCCCAAGGTGAGCATGTTCCCCCTTTGTCCTCCACTTTTACTGGTAATCTCTTCCTTTTCTACTTCTCTATTTTCTCCCTAATCCTTTTTAAATTGTAACCCCTGTGGGGAAATTTAACATATCAATTGACATATTTGTTTCAGATTTTGTTATTTTACCACAAATCTAGCTCATATGGTTAAAAGTGGCAAATTAATGGTTAGCTCAATTTGTTATTTTTTAGGCTGTGTTTGATGTTTTTGTTATTACTGATGGTACACTTTAGCCAAAAGTGACGTAATTGTTCTAAATAGCTATTCTTCATTATATTCCAAGACTGAGATCGACTAAGGGTCAAAGAAAATATTGTCACACAGTGCCAAAGAACCAGGGACTGGGCTAAGCAAGCAGCAATTTCTCATCCCCAACAAATGGAAGAAGTAGGATCTTGCAACAGATTCAAAAACCCACAACCAGCTACACCTGGAAGATATCTTGTAGAAGTGGTCATTTCTTAAGGGTTCTAAATACTAGAATAAAGCAACCCACCATAGGTAATTTACAAGAATCATCCCAGGAATTAAACTAAAAAAGGAAAGAAAATGAGAAGACAATTAAACAAGCTATGATCCCAGACATTCAGATCACTCAAAGCAAACCTAGGGAGCAATCAGGTGGGACAGTCTGAAAGGTATCCACCTGACCTCACTGAAGAGGTAACAACAAAGTAATTGAATGGGGCTCTAGAAAAATCAAATCAGCAATATTTTCTCAGAGAACTGCACAGATGGTGTCCATAATGAAAATCATGCTTAGGGTTCTAAAGAAAAGAAAATCAAGAAAATCAAGGGAAGAAAACTATAGAAACCCTGAATTTTCAGCATGGGAAATAAATGGAATCCATAAGGCAGATTCAAGCAGATATCCAGGACAGTAAAAATTCCAGCCAGTGATACAGCTCAGTGGCACAGTGCCTGCCTGGCAAGCACAAGGTTCTGAGTTCAATTTTCAGTACCAAAAAAAAAAAAAAAAAAAAAAAAAATCCATGGAAAGTATCCACAACAGATAAAGCCAATGTGAGGACAGGATTTCAGATATAGAAGAGAGAGGCTTGTAGTTAGTGATCATGAAAAGAAAAATGTAAATTCCTGCGAATCTGTCTCTGGAGGGGCCCTTGATGGATGGTAATTGCCATGATATTGACCACAAAGAAGCAGAAAAGGAGTAAGAAGAGGTGGCCCCTGAATTCTTGAAAAGTCTCAGCTCAGGCCTAGAAAAGACATGGCAATTCCTCCCCTTCATTAGCCTATCCCTTCCCTTCATTTCTTCTACCTTATATCTATAACGTTCCCCTCCCCAAATAAAGAGGTTTTTTGTAAACTTATCTCCCATCTCTCCTATTGTTAGTAAAAATAAAAAATCTTCACTGCTGAAAAAAAAAAAGAAAAGTTCCTTAAAAATAGCAAAGGACCATGAAAAATCAATACATCAGCTGCTAGATGAGGCAAAGATGAATAAATTAAAATTGATTAGAATCAATAACAAAGCAGGCGATAGCACAAATGATATTAAAAATATCTGTTCACAGACATCATGGCAGAAATCTTCCCAGGTAAGGAAAAAAAATTGACATAGAGTTAAGTGAGGCATATAGATTTCTAATTAGCCATGGATCAAAAAAATTTACAGTCGGGTGTATTATAGACAATGTTCCAGAAATTCAACACAAGAATAGAATCTTAAAAGCTGTTAGAAAAACGACACAAGTCACCTATCAAGCTACTGTGGTAAAAACAGCATGATACTGGCAACAAAACAGACCCTAAAATCTATGAAACAGAGGAGAATATGGAGAAAGAACTCAGACAAACTCAGCCACCTTATCTTTGACAAAGGGGCCAAAAACATTCACTGAAAGCCTCTTCAATAAATGGTGCTGGAATAACTGGCTCTGCATATGCCAAAGATTAAAAGTGGACCCATATCTTTCACCACGTACTAAACTAAATTTGAAGTAGATCAAAGATCTAAATGTTAAAACAGGAACATTAAATCTGCTGGAAGACAGAATAGGTAAAACTGTTGAAGGCATTGGTGTAGGCAAAGACTTTATGAATAAAACCCCAATTTCATAGGAACTATCACAAAGAATCAACAACTGGGGTCTCATCTTATTAAAAAGCTTTTTGCATGGCAAGAGAAAATACCAACACAGTAAAGAGATGACCCACAATGTGGACAAAAAAGTTTGCCAGTTATTCCTCAGGCAAAGGATTACTATCAAGAACATATAAAAAGAAAACTATCAGACCTTCAAAATTTAAAGACCCAATCCAAAATTTGCATCTGAAGTGAATACACACTTAGATGAAGAAATACAAACAGCAAATAAATTTATGAAAAAATATTCAACATCACTGGTCATTTGAGAGATGCAAATTAAAATGACGCTAAGATTCCATCTCAAGAAAAAAAAAAAAGATCCCATCTCACCCAGAAAGAGTGGCTATTACCAAGAAATCAACCAATAAGAAATGCCAGAAGGGTTATAGGAAAAAAGGAACCCTTCTCCACTATTGGTAGGAATGTAGAATGGTGCAACCACTGTGGAAATCTGTGTGGAGATTCTTCAAAAAGAACTAGAATTGGAGGTCCCATTTCACCCAGCTATTCCCCTGAGTATCTTTGCAGAATACTTAAAAGCATCATACCACAGCAATATATATGCACCCATGATTATAGCACCACAATTTGTAATAGCTAGATCTTGGAAACAACCCAAAAGCCCATCAGCTGAGGAATGGATAAAAAAAGATGTGGTCTTTTTATATAATTAAGTACTACTCAGCCATAAATAAGGATAAACTGGAGACTTTTATAAGTAAATGGGTGTAATTTGAGACCATAAACCTTACTCACACGTTTAAACAGCATATTGTTTCCCTACTGGTGAGCTGAAATAGTAAATAAAATCCAAAAGGTACAATAGATAGTATAAAATGGGAAGAAATTATTCAAATGGCAAGAGAAACTGAGATTCGGGCAAGGAGAAAAGAAGGAAGGAAAAGGCAAAAAATAAATAAATATATATATATATATATATATATATATATTTATATATGTATGATAGTTAAGATAGTCATACTATTAATTTCTCTTAGATCATTGAAAATAAAGGTTTGTGCTAACATTGTTTGGACAATTAAATTCCTATATCTTGTACTCTGAGTAACTAATTTAAAGATAACAATACACAATATATTAACCATTGTTATTTTCCTATTATCTTATATTGAAATTTTATTGTACTTTTTTCTCTTTAAAATAAATTTTTTTTAAATTCCTGTTTAACCCATTTTTATTACTTTGACTGAAGTGTCATTAACTTCTTATATATATTTACTTGAAAACATGAAGGTATAAGAATATTTATCAGGAAAATGAGAGTTTAAGATAATGTTTTATTTCAATGCAGCTTCACATTCTTATCTTCTTTAAAAAGACCTGTTTAACCCCCTTCTGTTACTTTGACTAGAGTGTCAAAGTGGCTCCTCAGTTTGTGCATTCCTCTAAGATGGTCCAACATTACCTTGTGTGTTTGTTTGTTTTCTGTCTTTTTTGAGACAGGGTCTCAGTATGCAGTTCAGACTGGCCTTGAGCTCACATTGTAGCCCAGGCTGGTCTTGAACTTGCAATGATCCTCCTGCCTCAGCCTCCCAAGTGCTGGGATTACAGGCATTCACCACCACACTCGGCTGGTTCCATATTACCTTGATCAGTTCATCACTGTTTAAAAACATGTCTGTAAAATTATCAAACATCTTCCAGAAGCTTTTCTGCTCTATGTTAAAAGAATTACAACTGTGTGTTTCAACTCACAAAAAGTGTCTTGTGCTAATAATTTAATAGCTGTAGTAAAACAGAAAATAGACCTATTAGTATAAGAATTTATTTACTTATTGGTACCAAAAGTCAAACTCAGGACCTTGTGTTTGCCAGGCAGGCATTTGTGCCACAGAGCTATATCCCCAGACAAGAATTTTCTCAAATACATTAGCTCTGTGGTGCTGATGAGCAGGAGGAAAAGAAGACATGTCCAGAATTTTCAATAATACTCTAAGATTCCTATGGCATTCTTTTGTAATTGTAAGCATTCAAAAATGCACCTTAAAGAAAAAGCAGGTACTAAATTATGCTATGAGCACCACCATCAGATTTTGAAACATTGATTTCTACTTGGAAATATTTTTAAAATAACTTCTAAGTACTGAAAAGGCTCTAAAAGAAAGCCTGTGTCTTGGTTCCTGTTCTCTCACTGAGAGAAAATACCCAATGCTCAAAATGAAGGAAAGAAAGGTCTATTTAGCTTATAGTTGTTGAGGTTTCAGTTCACAATCAGCTGGCTTCAAGGCTGGGTGGCACATGGCAGAGGGCAACAATTCACGGCAGCCGAAGACAGCAAAGACAGCAAGAGCAAAAATGGGGAGTGAAACAGAGCAAGCCTCTTTCCCTCATATTGTATGCAAACTATCCACCCATAATCCCAGCATTGGACCACGGATCAATTATACACTCTAGAAGCCCATCTCATGACTGTATCAGGCTTTGTGGGGACATCTAGACACAAACCATGACAGCCTGTCAACGTCTTCTCAAATGGGATCTTAGGAGAGTGATGGGGAGCAGGGGTGAAATAGATTAAAGTGTATTATGTTCATGTCCAAATCTGCCAAAATGAAGCTCATTTTAAAAAAGAATAGGGAAAATCCATTCTAGATGTCAAGATGTCTCAAATGAAATCCTATTAATTTTGTCCTTAGTACTGTATGCCTTGGCCTAGAAGGAAGGTATAGAACCAAGTGGCATTTACCCTAAACATCAGTTTAGAGACCCTAGCAGCCTCCTCACACCCACCCCGTTACCTCTTTTCAGAAGTTAGCATGCCCATGGTTAAGAAAATAGAAAATAATCATGTTCTTGTCTTCAGTTAAGTCCTTGCCACTTTGCAAATGCATTTTCTTTTGTTTTCCTCTTTGGAGACAGAGAACAGCTGGCTGTCATCTTCCAAATGCTGGAACAATCCCTCATATACTTGAAGATAGTAATTAAGTCATCCTCTCAGCCTTCTCTTTTCGAGAAACTGAAATTCTTAACACAAATTATCAAAAAATTGCCACAGCCACGGATGTAAAATTGTTGTTACATAGACTTTCTCTGTAAACTCCTCTTGTTTCTGTAAATAGCCTTCTCCAGAAGCAAAGGAAGAATACTGCCTTGATAAATGTGCATTCCAGCTGTGTGGCCCTATCCTCTTTACCACATAACATCACCAGTGAATTTGGGTTCTCCATTAATCTCTCATGAACACTTAGTAGCAGTTCTTAAGTAAAATTATGTGACTCATACCTCCCAGTCACTTTTCACCCTACTACACCCCCTCACATTCTAAAAGGAGAAAACAGGAGGAGCAGGTCTTTTAGCAGCCCCTAGAGTGCAGCGCCAAATATTACTTAAACCAGGTGTACCATTCTCAGCTGAGTGAGTTCTTCTCATACAGTATTAGTATGGTCATAAAATTTTGTAACAACCCAAGCTCTCCTTTTAACAGTCATTGGAGAGAAATATGAAAGACAAAAATTTAGACCTTACTGGCCATGCAATCCTAAGCAAGGTACTTATCTCCGTCTTCTTAGGCAAGGTACTTAGGCTCTGTATTTTTTGTCTGCAATATGAGCATAGT
Source organism: Dinomys branickii (assembly GCA_004027595.1). Classification (NCBI taxonomy): domain Eukaryota; kingdom Metazoa; phylum Chordata; class Mammalia; order Rodentia; family Dinomyidae; genus Dinomys; species Dinomys branickii. Next base: position 68,895 of record PVLD010000559.1, on the reverse strand, counting down.
AGTGCTTTTGCATTTAAGGAGGAGCTGTCTAGAGTTTTAACACAAAACGGAGTAACTCTCATGATAAGCATTCCAAGCAGCAATGCAAAGTTTCAAGGAAAATGTTTTAAAGAAGGATTGTCCCACAGATAGGGCAGGCCTGCACAGCTGTGTGATTTCACTCGCTATGTGAAAAGAATTTCATGTGTGGGGGGGAAAGATTACATGTAGGGAATAGTTTTATAATTTCTGTTAGAAAAAGAGGAGAAAATTCATTTTCTAAGCAGGCAAAAATGGTTTAATCAACTACCAAACAACTACCAGACACTTTCCCTAAGTACTTTAGTAGTGTTTTCTTACTCTCTTTGGCAATAGTTACTTCACTAAAGAAGTAAAGGAAAAGGACATCTACTCATGCTTACAATTTAACAATCAGTGTTGCAAAACTTTGTAGTGCAGTGTAAACCTATTCATTTAGAGACAAGTATCCTCAATCTCAATCCTCAACTACTCAATCCTGAGTAGTTCATAACAGGATTTTCTCTGAAATACAAACTATTTGTTTCTGAATTGTATTATTTCTCGCTGGTAAAGAACATAACCCTAATCTTGGGAAGATTTGACACGTCAATTTATTTGCAATATATATCTAGAATATTAATCCATCAAGATGTAACTCATTTTGATTTGAGTAAAGACCATCACTCTTCCTGAAAACAATATTTTAAGTGTGAAAAAGTTGAATATTCTTATATTAATGCAATTGAACTATTCATATTCATTCTCTTTTCTCTTTCTTCTCTCTTCTCTGTTCACTGTTTTCTCTCTGTCTCTCTCTGTCTGTCACTCTGTCTTTCTCTCTCTTTCTCTGGAAAAGAACTCCACTCTCTCTGAAAAGGGGTTAATAATAACTATTTGAAAACCCTTTGTCATCAGCTCAACCCATGATAGTGGATGACTCTCAGAAGTTCATGATTCTATGATTTGTTTGCTTCCTCCTGTTTATAGATAAAGATAGCTGGTCAATCCAGTAATTAACTTCACTTAAATCTAGAACTATAAAGATATAGGGGGAAAGATTTCATGTAGGGAATAGTTTTATAATTTCTGTTAGAAAAAGAGGATAAAATTCATTTTCTAAGCAGGCAAAAATGGTTTAATCAACTACCAGACAAAACACTACTAGTTAGGAATAGTATTTCTAAAGTAAGCATCTAAAATATCAAATAATGAAAGTCAGTACTTACCTAGGAAATGTATCCTCTTGCCTTTGAAAGTGCAGGGGAAGGGCATGCATGAGTGTGTGACTGGATGATGTTTCTGAGTGTGGAAAGTACGAAGAGACTGTACATATTCACATATTCTCCACGTTCAGTGTCCATGTTAGTTAACCTGCAACTTGCTAGCTTATTTTATATTTCATTTTCATTTTTTCTAGCAGCATTCAAATAAGTTGTATTTTGTTTATGAAATAATCCACTCTCAAATGTCCACTGTGGGCCATCAACCTGAAAATGAGCTGCTGAAGCAAATGAGTATTGATGCGTATAAAACTCTTGGCATGAAATAATACACTTGAAGCACTTTCCCTAAGTACTTTGGTAGTGTTTTCTTACTCTCTTTGGCAATAGTTACTTCAGTAAAGAAGTAAAGGAAAAGGATATCTACTTAGACTTAAAATTTAATAATCAGTGCTGCAAAACTTTGTAGTGCAGTTTGCGTCACTTACCTCTCTCTTTGCATGCTCAGAAGTGTGTGCAGGAGGCAGATAACTGGTGTTATGGTTCACATGTACATGCTTGGAAGGTGACTGGGTCATGGGGTTGCTGTACTCCTCGGGAGCATCCCTTGGTGAGTCAGTAGGTGGAGTGTGATGGGAAGAGCCAGGTGGCTGGGGTGGGGACCTGAAAACGTGCGTCTCCCTCTCCATTTCTTCCCTTCTTTCTCTGTTTTCTGGCTGCCACAGATGTGCTGTTCTGCTCCACCTGGGCTCCTCCACCAGCTGCTTCTACCTTAGGATGTCTTACCATGGACTGGACCTGTGAATCCAAGTAAGCAACAAGAGAGTAACTAAGACAATGAGGAATCTGATAACCGGTTGAGATGGCTAGACAGAGAAAGTTTAGGATTCCAGAATGTCCAAATCTCAGGCCACCAAAGGAAAGCAAAGAATGGCAACAGATCTGTTAAATTAACTCCTTGTACACCAGAATTCTTCTAGGCACAAGTAGGTAATTTATTTTGACCATCTTTCTGTTAATGTTTGAAAGTTCTGTTCCACGTTCCTTGCATCATCTCTTCTACCTTTCAACCTCTATGTTTAATTTTGTTTTTGGAAGTGACAGTAGCAGGAAAAGTTGCCCCAGTACTTACAAAATCATCCTATATGTCTGGCTGCAAAGCATTGTTTTTTTGGATGTTCTCAGTGAATCAGTTTGCCTTTTTCTGTAGTTTTCTACCCTTTCAGGTCTTGCTTGCACCAAAGACATTTTTCTTCTGATCATATATGTTCTCAGTTTCTCGTGGTTATCACATTATTTTATTTGTTAAACTTAGCCGCTGGCTATTAGTGATACACCAATCCAATACCTCAAAATTACATATATATTTCATTCATACTTTCATTCATTCTACAAACTATTATAACAGACTAGAGCTATGTTGGCCAGTAGGGATGCAAGTTACATGTAACTTACCAAGAGAGTTCATGAATAATTCCTGTCCATGCACATACACTATCAATCACATAGCACTGCGGTCTGTATCGATACAGCATCTGTCGTCCCCACAGAAAGAATGTAATAACATGAGATGGAAGAAGGCATCTAACCAGACACTGTACGTCAGAGTAGTGCTGAAGCAAAATGGCAGATTCAGACATGGACTAATAAAGAGTAGAAATCATAAATATAATGAAATAAGTGCTCATTGCTTATGGAATGAAAATGATTGCCATGAGCTCTGTGTGCAGCTGGAGAGTGAGGAATGTGCATTCACCTACAGGAATAATGCATGTGTTCTAAGAGCCAAGAGGATGGGCTTCAGCAGAAGTATACAGAATCAGCCGGTAACTTGTCTGGATAATTGTTGGCATGAAAACAATGGTCTATACGAATTTTAGTAAGCTAACAAAGAAGAAATAAGAGATGAAAAAGAGTTCAGTCAGTTGAAAGCAAAGGAGGATAAATTCAGGAAACTTTAAAGGACACAAGTTAAGTAAAAAGAAAATATTATGGAACCATGTTATGAGTCTATCTTATACACATATGCACCTGGGTGTTTCCATGTATACATGTGGAGAGGGTGATAAGAATGTACAAATTTCTTATTCATCATATACATACTTGGTAATAGCTTTTCAATGAATTTTGTGGATACATTCAGGCTATAAGTGAGCTCAGATTAGTGGCTTGATGGAATAACAGTAGTCTTGAGATATGTGATATTGAACTGATTTAACACAATATGTGACTTTATAAATACAAGAAGCAAAGTGTGCACGATGAAAAAATCATCATGATCCTGTTTTATAATGTAAAAGCAAATATCTGATTCCATGAAGCACATGTCTAATTCAGCATAGATCTTTCAAATCTATAATTCTGAGTTTTTCTAGGAAACATTATTCACAAACATGTTTATTTCTGCAGAAATTCAATAATCCAGATTGTTAACTTGAAAGGTGATGTATTATTACTTTAAAAAGCATAATTAGATATAATATTTTAGAACACTTAGAACTGTTTACTTCTTGCAAGCAATGGATTTTCCAAATAAAAGCTCAGGGTAAATTAATTATTATAAAATAAATACACAATCAAGCAAATAACAATGTATAATTCTAAAACAAGCATATGATAAAATCATTTTGAAAATGCCTAATCTAAAGGAACTGGCAACGGGAAGTAGATTTGTGATTAGGAAACATCATAATGTGGCAGTCAGCATCTCCGGTTTCCTGGGTTTGAATATAAGCTATGGAAAATATACACAGGAAATTAAATGTAAGCATTATATGAAAAATTAAGCAGGTAGAGCAATGAAGAAAGGGAACATGTGGACAATTATAGGGGCTTAGGAAAGTATGGAAACTAGAGAAGAAAGACAGAGAAACAAGAAAATATTTGCTACTCAAAAAATTTATTTGACTTCTTTGTTTAAAGTCTTCTGTTGATCATCAGTGTTGGCAAGTAGCTTGAAGCTGTGATCCTGATTTGACAATTAATTAAAATACAGTTCTATTTTAATAATATGGTAAACACATTGCAATTCTGTATGTAAATAACATCAATAGATGAAGGATAAAAGAAGAATCAAAACGAAGCACTAGGAAGATTGCAAAGAAGGCAGAAAGTGAATGGAGTACAGAAAACAGTAATTAAACTCGCCTTCCAATTTATTGTTACTGTGGCATTTATAAACACTCTGTTTTAGTCCAAACATTATTTTTTTTCTATCTTGTCTTGCCAGAGAGAAAAATAAATACAAACAGCATATTTTTCTTATCTATAATACCACAGTCCAAGTCTCTCCTTAACACTTATTCAACTCTTGATGGGCTGAAACTTTTCTTTGATTCTCTCACCCTTAAATCCATATATATATATCTTAAATTCATATATGTGGGGGTGTGTGTATATACATATAATTACCTGGCGTGTGTGTGTGTGTGTGTGTGTGTGTGTGTGTGTGTGTGTGTGTATATGTATATATATATTCTTATCCCTGGTTAAAGTAAAATGCCAGGTAATTATGTGCAACATATCTAGGGAATCATTTGGCATCTGAGATGCATTCTACTAGTCAACTTAAACAGCTCTTTCAAAATTGGTATAATTTCTAAGAATACTGATTGATACTACTTCATAGACATCTTAATTCTCCCAAGAGTTTTTACCATGAGTATATTTCCCTATATGTTTGTATGAATACACATGTACAAAATGAGGAAATGTTTATCAGATTTCTTTGTAACTTTTAAACTTCTTTTGACATTCAAAATAATTTTATAATTTTAATGGTTAGTACAATAAATAAAAATTACAACAACAACAAAACTAGGCTCCCCAAGTAGGCAAGACTTACTAATTGACCACATTTTCTCCTCCTCTCCCAGTAACAGGAAAAAATTCTTCATCTCTCCTGAAATAGTTTCATTAAAACTTCTACTTTATTTCATCTTGCTATGATGTTTTACTCTATTGTGCTACAAGTCCAGAGTAATGAAATGGCAAATAAATGGAAACATCGAAAAGATAAACTCCTATAGTACCAGCGCTGAGTTTTGCAGGCAGAAATATCCCCTAGGTAAGTCATAAATGGAGAAGAAATACAAGCATTTTGAGCAAGTCCAGCCAACTCCACCTCCATTCACGTGCCTCCCTCACGTGAGCCACCGGTCAAGCGAAGGTGTTCACGGAAGCCTCCATGGCTTTGGAGCGGAGAGGGCAGCAGCTGTCCACACCTCGGGCTCCCGGTTCTCCTAGAAGCATAGGCTCTAGTCCACTTGTCCGTGCTGTTATTCTCCTCCAATATAAGCAGATTTTAGAAACCTGAAATTACTATATCTGGTAACTCTTAGGGTGAAAGAACCACTTTGTCATCTGCATGCATCTCAGAGACGTGTGGAGAGGTGTCTGCACTGTCAGTAGCGAGAGGAGCAGCCCATGGCATTTGACTAATCTATTCTCGAGCTAGCCAAATGTTCAGAAAGAAGAATACTGAAAGAGCCAAAAGGAAGGATTTTCTTTTCTCCAAGACAAGCGCAAGGACAGTGAAGCCAGAACTCCAGCCTCCTCGGCAGCTAGGCAAGCTCTATTTGCGTCGAGAGGCGTGTACCAATGCCAGGAACATAAAACAGACAGAATAAATTCAAACATTTAAGAGAAGGATGAGATTTGGCTAAATTATTACTTCTGCCTTTCTGCACAGCCAATCCACTTTAATTTAAGCAGCTCATCTCTGGTGTTTCATAGGAAGTCAAGAGGAAAACGCCTCTGAGCCGGTGCTGAGAAGCTCCAGGCTGGGAGCTAGGCCAGGTGCTAATGGAAGTGGGGAAAAATCAAAGAGCAGACCAGCCTGCCAGCCTCAAGCTTGCAGATCCCAGGATTTCTACCCTGGATACCTCCCTTTCAGTTAGAGACAATATATAAAGAAGACATGAACTGTTTGTAGGGTACTCAAGTAAAAGTAAAAATCGTACTGAACCCACTTTATCAAAAACCAACAGCCACATAACCCTACTTTGATCTTTAGAATATCAGGATACTATGGTCTGCATTCTTTAGGGTATCATTACTTTTGAATTCAAAGTTTTTTGTTCATAAAAATATTAAATTGCTCACCCATAAAATTTATAAGGTTTCCCTTGCAAAGATAGGGTAGACGTTCCGTGTCAAAACAAAACTACACAGAAGCTGAAGCGTGGCCTACTCTACACACCACATGACTCAAATTGTATTAAAATGACCTCTTCTGGCACCCTCGGGCTGCTCTGATGCTTGTCTCTGGCACTAACAAAGTAACTGAAGGAAAATACTGTGTTTGTAATACCATTTTTTAAAATCTGGACGCATAATTTCCAGCAGCATACTGATGTATGGTAATCCTTCAGACTGAAAGGAGAAATTCTCTCCTTGGAAGTGCCAGCTCTACTAACCTTACTCAGAAGTCTTGCTGCCAGCATCTTGAATTTCTCTGTCAAGTTTTATTCCCATTTATAAATGAATATTTCAAAGTGATTTATCAGAAGCTGCTTAATTCTGAGTCCAGTCTTGCCTGAAAATATAGGCACCATAAATTTACAGACTCATGGGATTTTTAGCCTGGCTTCTTCCTGAGAACCTTTCATGAGTTAGCTCTCACCATTTTGTTCAATTCTCAGGGATCAGTCTGAGCTTTGGTTGTTATTACCCACAGTCCCTTTGGAGGAATTGTGAGATATGTCAGATTATTTTCTGTTTTTTCAAATTTAAGAAAAAAAATCACAAAATTTTTAACCTTCTTCAGGATGTCGGTGTTATATCCAGACCTGGTCAATCTGAGCACTTGTCATATTTTCCACCATGATGCTCTGTGTAAACAAGGGGTCCACTGCTACCATTTTTTCCCAAACTCTGGATTGAATGTCGAGCTGTTGACAATACAGTGGACTGAGTCTCCTGTAGTCAGGCAAACAATCCAAGCCCTGGCTGGTAGAGAAGAAAATATGGGTCAACTTTAAGCAAGACAAGAAGGTTACAGAAGCAATTAGACTGCATTACAGTTGCTACAGGGCCCGGTGAGGGGTGGAAGAGGAAACAAATATGCACAAAATAACACAATGAATAATTCACATATTTATGTAAAACACTGGTAAGTCCACCAATGAAGGGTAGATATTATAGTATCTCTTCATGCCAAGAAAGCTGCTAGGCAGATATATCTCCTTAAATTACTGCTCATAGTCAGACAAGCAGCAAAAATCAAAACAGTTGGTTATCCCTATCCACACATTCTGTGTCTGCAGATTTAACTAATTATACATAGAAAATATGTGGAAAAATTCATGTTTATGGAACATGTACAGACTTCTCTTTCTATTAACTATGTCCTGAAAATGCAATATGGCAACTTGTATGCCACTTACATTAAGTATAAGTAATCTGAAGATGATTTAAAGTACAGGTGAGGATGTGCATAAATTATATGCAAATATGATGTCATTTTATTCAAAGAACTCGAACATCTACAGATTTTGTTATTCATGAGGGTCATGGAACCAGTCCCCCACAGACACTGCAGAACAATTCCGCATAAGCATGACTTGTGTTCATCAGTAATTGTCTCAGAGACTGTACTTTTATTTGCTACTTTTGCTTTTCTACTTTTTTTTTTTTTTTTGGCAGTACTGGGGATCGAACTCAGGACCCTGCGCTTGCTAGGCAGACGCTTATTCCACTGAGCTATATCCCCAGCCCCCAACTTTTGCTTTTCTAAAGCTGGCAAATCTTTAGGAATTTTATATTCTTGGAGCATGAAATTTCCTTCTTTGAAAATTAATGACATCACTATTGCCTTTCATCTCACTTTCTAGTGATAGGAGAGCAACTGGTATTACAGAATATTTGAGCTTAACTGCATTAAATAAGCGTTACTAAAAAACATAGAACATGCCTTGTGGCTACAATGTGTGCACTTTCTCCACAGATGAATTAATTTGGATCTCAACTTTAGCCCTTTAAAATGTCACTTGTGCATAGGTTGTAGTTCTAGTCATATTTCATATCCTTTATTTGTTAATATGACTGCAGTTATTGAACCAGTTGTAGTTTACATTAAAAGGCACTATATGTCAACATGTTTTCAAAAGATAAGCTGGAAATAGAGATGAAATAGAGATGAGATAGAAACTAGGAGTAGATATTATTAAAAATGTATGCAATAAAACCTTATATTATTTTATATATCTGTCACAGCAGAAGAGTCTTCCACAAGATCAATAATGTCCTATTAATTAAATATTTTGATATTTTCTTTTCTAAAAGTTCCTAAAATCATTTGTAATTGCCTACTGCTCTATACAGTATGTTTTGTAGATTCTAATCTAGGTTTAATATTTATTTGGAATTGTCCTTAGAAAACAAAATTGCTGAAAGGTGATCATCAAGCTTTAAAATCAAGTGTAAACTGTTAGAGCTTGAAAGAGCATATTTTCATCCTATTTATGGTATAAAGACTGCAGAACACAGCACTTGGCTTTGCTCAGGTGTTACTTGCATAGAGCACAAACGGGAGAGAATATCTACACAGGCTATGAAGAAGAGTGCAAAATGTCAAATGATAAGGAAAAAGAAATTAAAATACATCAAATGATATATGTGATACACTGTTTAAAAATGGAACTGAAATGTATATGAAGACAGATCGTTTTCGCTGTCATTTGTGGCATTCATTGCCTTGTTCAGACATGACCTATAATGTTGTAAATGCTATATCACTAATTTAAAATTCTCAAATACACAAGATCTTGAGAGCTCATTATTTAAAAATGAAAACAAAGTTAGACAAAACTCTACTAAATATTGGGGACAGATTTCAGTTCCATTTAGAATAGCACCTACTTTATCCCTGCTGATGTTTTTGTTCAGGTTGGCAGGGTTAATTTGTGTCTCATATTACATCACTCTCTTTACTCACTGCTTTCAAAAGCATAAAAATAAATTCAACCTCACCTTTGAAGAGTGATAATGATGTTTCTGTCACTTCTATGAAAAATCTTAGTAACTCCCTCATGCTTGGGGCTTTTTGAATTTAGGGCTTTTCACCTTTGTGACAGAAACATTATGACCATACTTTACAGGTGAGGCACTCTGATTGGGAATGCCAAGAGAGGTTTCAGTTTCTCTTGGCAAAATATTCACTACTAGAGTCTGCACGAAGTATCTCATAAGCCTTCCAGATGCTGATTCTTCAATGGGATGTTCTTTTTTCCAGTTAGAAGTTTGGAGATTGAGGAATCCAAGAATCATCTGAGCATGAAGAGCACACACAAATGTGCATATAAGTAGCTAGCTATAGATAGATATAGATGAATAATACATTTACCTAGAGATGTGCTATATATATATATATAGATATAGATATAGATGAATAATACATTTACCTAGAGATGTGCTATATATATATATATATATATATATATATATATATATATATATATATACACACACATATTATACCATAACCGATTTGTTATATTTGACATAATGTAAATACATATATAGAGGCATACAGCTGGTTTCAATCTGTTGCTATATGAATATCATATATCATCTCACAATGACCCATATATCATTAGCATAACCCTTTTGCTTTATGGTAGTCCTCCATAGAATTGCAGATAGCTACCCTAGAATGTCTATAACATTCTGCATGACTTTATAATTATTTCTTAGGACACTTTAGTTATATATTACAGTATTTTATCAGTAATAAATGAAACGTAGTTGTCACTAATATTATAACATGTTTTCTTCTTCCACATAAATCCACTTAACAAATTATCTTAGTATTCACATGGAATACTTAGAGAAAAGACCTCAGCATAAGATGGACTCAGCATCAAGTTCTAAAGAACAGCTCTGCCCATTCATTTTTTACCTATTTGTCTACATATATATTATTTTTCTCTCTACACTTCAATGTTTTTTTCTTAGAACAGTTTCCAAAAAGCGGAAATAAAGTTATTTACATTTACAATTAACAAGCTAGCACATACTGTCACAAATATTTAAATTACCATACTATTCCTTAAGACAGGATGATACTTCATATGTGGAAGATTTTTTAACAGCAATAAGGATATTAGTTGTACTTTCAAATAGACAAAGCACTCATGAGGACCAAAATGTACCAACCTCTAAATATTTATAGACTAAATAATATAATTCTAAACAACAATGGAAAAAAATAAAATTTAGGAAGTACATGAAATTTAGAAGTATTTTGAAGTAAATGAAAATGAAGGTACATTATATTAAAAATTTGTGGAAGGCAGAAAAGTATTACATAGCACTCACAATATTTAGTAGCATTGATTGACTATATTACAAAAGAATGATGTTTTCAACCCAAGGCTATTAGTTTTGACCTTAAAGAAACTGAAACTAACAAAACAGCAATTTAAAGCAAAAGAAAGTAAAAGAATTAAATAAAGACTAGATCCAAAGATCAGTGAAAGAGAGAACAGGAAAAAAACAGAGGAGCAAAATCTAACTACCAAAGGAAGACTTACGAAACTGATAAATGCTGGAATACGCTGGCAGGAAATGAAAGATAGACTTTAAACTATCAATGTGAAAAATGAGGGAAGTGACAATACATACAATAGGTATTTAAAATAATGTAGCATTATAAAGATATATGATCATAATTTTGGCAGTCTGTAAGAAATTTTTACATTACTTAAAAGACAAAAACCCTAGAAGCTCACACAAGAAGAAGTAAATAATTGACATAATTCTATATCTTTTGTTAAACAATTAAACTGCTAGTAAAAAATATATATATCCCATACAAAAAACTTCAGGTTTACATAACCTGCCCTCACTGGTGAATTTTAACAAATTTTTAAGTAAAATAATAACGAATTTTATGTAAGATTTTCCAGGAAAATAAAGCAGAAGGAAACATTTTCCAACCCACTCTAAGGCAAAGATATTAAAGGAAAACCACAGGCATATAATTCCCATGAACATAGATGAAAAAATATTTTTAAAAATTTTACAAAATTTAACGCAACTATATTTAGAAAATATAGTGCATTAAAACCAAGATGATTTTTATCCCAGAAATGGAAGATCAGTTGAGTATTCTAATATCAGTCAATGTAACTGGCCATCCTGACAAACACAAAAGTAAAGAAGTATGTAATAATTTCAATAAATCCAAAGAGAAAAGTAGTTTGACAAACTCCAACATGCATTTCTAATTAAAAACTCTTAATAAACTAGAAAAATAAGACATGGGCTCTCCCCATAATCTTAGGGAACAGTAACCTTGATGAATAATTAGGAACATTAAGAAAACAATAGTTTTTCCTCCCATCACGTGCATTCAGTACTGCACGGCAGGCTCTCCCCAGTAGCAGAGGTCAAGCAAAAGAAATATCAAGTCATTAATGGAAAAGATGCTCTTTAATTGAAAGCAACATACCCTCCTATAGAAAAAATTCTATTGACTGACAAAATGGTGCTAGATAAATACATTTTGTGAAATTACAGGAGATAAGATAAATGCACGAGTCAGCTGCCTTTCTATATTGTAGTAATAGTCGGGAATTGAGGTCATGAAAATATCATTTACAGTATCACCACACAGTATTAACATTACACAGATAAATTGTCAAAAGGTATACAAGACCTACACATTCAACTGCAAGACATTTCCAAGAGAAATTTAAAAACACATGTATACATGGAAGGATAAATCATGCTCATGGATCAGAAGATTTGTCACGATTAAGGTCTTGTTCCTTCCCAGTTAGACTCGAGTCAATGCTAGCTCAATCAAGACTAGGCATCATTTTTACAGAAATTGGCAAGCTGATTCTAAGCTTCACATGGAATGGCAAAGAACTGAAATAGTCAAAACATCTTATAAAGGGAACAACAAAATTCTATGAAAGAGAACAAATTTCAAAAGCATTTGAATTATTAAAGGATAAACTTTTCAACTAATAGTGCTGGAACAACTGGTTAATTATAAACTTGGAACTCTGATCCTATATATATATATATATATATATATATATATATATATATACACATACATACATAAATTCTCAAAATGCATCACATACTTAATTTTAAAAGTCAAAGCTATAAACGTATTTTGAAAAGTAATAAATGACTGAGATGTTTAGTAAAATAAAACTTTCTTGGCAACAAGACTAAAGCATAACCCACAAAATTTAAAACTTAAAAACATTGATAACTTGATTCCTTAAAATTAAGAAACTCCTCTTTTGCTTGATACCATTAATAAAAAGAAAAGGAAAACCATAGACTAGGCAAAAGAATTGCAAATCACATATCAAATGAAGAACAAGTATTCTCAAAATTCAATAGTAAAAAAATTCCATAAAGAAGCAAGAGATTTGAATACACACTTAATAAAGAAAATAGTCCCAAATAAAAAGATCAGAGCAAACCCAAGCCACACTAAAACTTGAAATAATAGAACATAAAATGTTACTTACCTTGACTATAGAATTTGTGAAAAGAAGTGTCCTTCTGATGTCATCACAGTTTTAACTGTATATATAATTTGTTATTAGATAAAAGGAAAAACCAGAATTAAATATATCTGCATACATATTAGAGTATTTTGAAACACATTACGTTTATTCTAGTGTTGGAACTCTCAAGCTTTGGATTTGGGAAGATACAAGATACAACCACTTTGACAAGAAGCTTGGTAGTTTTTTAAAAAGTTAAACACATCATTCCCATGTGACTGAATTGTTCCACTCTTAAAACATTGCCTTAGGAATACCTTTACATACATTTTAAAGGCTGTATTATAAGTAGCCCAAAACTAAAAGTCCAAATGCCCAGCAAGAGGTAAATGCACTAACAAATTAGTATTCCATCAAATGAAATATTACTCAGCAGTAAAACAATAAACTATATGATGTATGCAAAAATGTGAAAGATCTCCAAATAATTATGCGATTTGAAAAACACAGGAAAACATAGAATAGAATAGAGAAAAAATCATAAATGAAGTTGAAATAAATGCAGACAGTTTTTTATTTAAATACAGAATAGATTTACAAATTGGGAGAGACCAGTTTCAGTACAAAGAATAAAAATTCCATCAATTTTAAGAAGGACAGGGATTTTAAAGGGAGAAGTAGAATAAGGTCCGGTGACTTATTCTGAAAACTTTTTTGACTGGCATATTAGTAACACAAGCTGCTTGGAGTGCAGTTTGATTGGTGTTGAATGTTTCTTCAGACACTGTGGTGTACATCTGTTGCTCAGAGGATAATCATGGGAATTATAAACAATAGGTCTTTTGAAATGGCAAGTCAGTAGAAGTGCCATGGTTGGGAACTGCTGTAATGTGTAGTCTAGTCTTGCAAGCAAATTCTTGCTCGAATAGCATTCTTTATCTGGAAATTTAAGATTGAAGGACTTGTAGGGCACACTACAGCCTGTGAGAGGTGACAGCTGATATTCACAGAGAATTGTTCTCTTTCATATGATTGAATTGTAGGCATCTTAATTTTGCTTTTTATAGTACCTACTGTGATTCTGTTTATATAAAATAAAGAAAATGCCAACGGGTCTACAATGACAGCGTGTCCATCAGTGATTGCCTGGTGGTATAAGGAGGAGTTTCAGGGACTATTGGAGGGCAGAAATGACAAAAGTACAAATAAACTTTTGGTGAGGATAATATGCCCATCATCTTGATGGTGATGATGGTTTTATGAGCCAGCACATTGGCCAAAATTTATGGCACTGAACACTTAAAATTTGTATGATTTCATTAGGTCAATCATACCACAGTAAAGCTATTTAAAAACACAAGGTTGCACAAGAAAGACATTGAATCTTACACTATTGCTTGATGTATATGTCCCTTAGAAATGCCTGGGACAAAGTGACTATAAGAGCTCAGGGTCTCAAGAAAATAGAACTGGAGTTCAGGAGAAAGCAGAAGAGACTAATTCTTTTATTATAAGTCTCTTATATTTTTTGGTTTCACAAATCCATATATAGTATAATGGTTTGTGAAAATAAAATATCTGTTTAAAAAAGGAAAATTCTGATTTTCATCAAAATTCTGAAATGTTCCAGACAAGTAATTCTTACGTACTACAAAGACGGAAAGCGACATTATCAGGATAATGTCCACAATAATATTGATAAATAGTGACTACCAGTTGTAAAAGAAGTTAAACTGTACTATTTTACTCTCAGGGTCATTGATTATTTTCTCTGTGGTTTATTGCAGTTTTCAAGTGCTACAGGACTATTCTTTTTCCCAAAAAATACTAATTTCTAAAGTAGTATGGAATCCCCATTACCCTATAAAGAACTTTCAATAAGTTGATAGAAAAATCATACTTTTGTACTTCCTGGGACCTCCCCAAATATGACAAATATTTCACTATTTTGTCTCATTAGGTCACACAGTTCTGTTAGATAGTAATAAAAAAGAATTAAGCTCAGTGTGTGGGTGAAGAAGAGAGCATCTTACTGAAATTACATGAGCACAGTTCACCACAGCTTTCAGTGGTGACCTCTGAAATATTTGACCGTCACTCCCATCTACCAGGGAGCTGAGCTGCCATTGGCTACTTATTTAATGTTTTACGGCTTAATTTCTCAACTATAAAATGGAGACGTTGGAATAGTTATACTATATATAGTTTTTTTGTTTGTTCTTATTTTCTTAGACAGAGTCTCACTATGTAGCAAGTATGACCTTGAGATGCAGGACAATCCTTCAGTCCCAGCCTCCGGAGTGCTGGGATTATAGGCGTGCCTGACTATGTCCGGCTCAGCTTTGGATTTATTTAGTTCTACGATTTGGTGAATAAATGCCGTGTTTCATTGAATCTAAAATGTTATTGATTTGCAAGTTATATTTTTTACAATAAAGTAAAGGGAGATATACAAATTTAATGTTTTATTTCAGAATTTTCACTTTATGGAAATAGCATTTAAAAACTTATTGAGAAGGTCTTATAAAAATAGTGCATACTTAAGCATAAAAAATGTAACATATACATTGTGATTAACCTCCAAAATATCCCCCTCGCTTCCAGCACATTTATCCCACTCTTCTTGTTACTCTCTAAAGCACTTCTGAAAATGCTCTTTCCTCAGTATCTTTAATTGTGCTACTGTGGCTGTCATGATGTCCTGAACTGATTCCAAATGTTTATCTTTTGTGGTCATCCAGAGTTTGCAAAAGAGTCAAAACTCACACAACGTCACCGACAATAAACCCTGTGTTTTCAATAGCCTGCCTTTCCGCTGGATAAGGGTCGCAGCATTCACTGTACTTTTTATCCTAACTTCTAAAGACACTCGTGGAAGGGGACGTCAGAACTGCTTCCAAAAGTTGCAAGAATGATGGGAAAAGTGTACTTTGGGGAATGGGAAATATTTTGACAGAGATTAATGATGATGTGTTTTATTGTAATAATTGTAAAAAAAAAAAAAAAGTAAATATTCACAATATTTTTCGATCACTTCTTGTAGACCTAGCTCTTCTTCACACAATAATCTTGCTCATAAATTTATATAGGAAGAGTAAGTGAATTCCATGTTTTCAAATTTGATATTTAGAATTTGACTTTTCCAGATTACTTTTTTAATTTTCCTGTAGGAGCTGGGTAAGCAGGACTTCTCAAAAGAGCTGTTTGCTATTGTTTCCGGGATTTTCTTCCAAGCAGCTTTTGTCCGTCCTTCAGAATTTCTTGTGAGGATTTCAGAATAACCATCTCATAATGTTTTCTTCTTAAGTGGCCCTTACAGGATAGGTTGACTGATATCTCAAGGATTTGTACATTTCCACTTATGCCACTAAGTTTGGGTATGCACAGGCAGTGACAACCATTGTAAAATATTTTCCACCCACCTTAGCTAGAAAGTGCTTTGATGTCAGAGAAGTTAAATATATGGGACTCTAACAGGGGAATAATACATTCATCTGAGATTTGATAAGCTGTGACAATAGTAGTGAAGAACCAGTGAAGTAAATAAATGATTAACCTGGCCCTCAGAGCAACTGTACTAACTAAATTAACAGGAGACCCGGACATACACCTCGGCATCATTCACCAATGTCCCTTCTTTCTTCTCTCTCCCTCACCTTTGCTCCAGCCCTCTTTCTTCTCTTGCTTCCTCTTTCTTACTTGAGTGCAAACACCCTTTAAATAACCCATCAGAGTCTGTGCAAATAACACTCATAACATTTAAAGGAATTTTTTAAATTTATGTATCTTATTTCATTAGCGTACTAATGTATTTAACTACACATTGAATCATTCAACTACAGTTATGCCCTGATGCAAAGAGAAATTTGGAAGGACGATCATTTTAGGTAGTAACTTTCGTGTGCCTGCCTCCTACCTATAATAAACTATGGACATTTACATACGTGACTTCTAGTTCTCCCATCACACTGGTAACATCCCCTTACATAAGAATGTTTTGCCTATGATGCAAAATTTATTTCTTGATTTCTGCTTCCCAGTGGTTTCTGTGTCTTGCCTAGCCAACTGGATTTAATCATACCTCATTGCTTCAGTGGATGTTGGCTCCTCTCAGGAGGCACTAAAGCTTATTTCCTCTAAGAATTAGAAAAAACAAAGCATTGCATGGTCATTAGTAGTATTATTGGGGAAAGGCTGTAAATAGGAAATAAATATACATGGTCCTCATCACTTTTACCATAAATGCATAGGCAGGAAAAATGCCCATCTGATCAGTAAAAAAATATGTATTTACTTTTGCTTGCTCAAGCTTGGGAATGAGTGCAGAAGTAAGCTAGCTATGGGACCAATTTCTCTCTGCCCTTGTTGCCCTGCAAATGACATTCTTACCAGACCATTAAGAAAACTGTTATAACTTTTAGTGAGACCACCTGCTAGGTCTCAGTGCTGGGACGATTACATCTATCGAAAATAATGACCCATAACTAGAATAAAACACATTAATAACATCGCATTTACCCAGGATAATGCATCTCACCATTTTATATTGCAGGGACCAAGTTAATCAGTGAAAGCATTACCAAAAAAATGAAGCAACTAACAGGCACAGAGTAGATAATGAATATAAAAGCTGAATGTTCAGGCTATGTATTCTCCATTAGAACCGAGATGGGTGATGGGCAGTAAGGGCTAGGGCACTAGATTGGAAGTGGTTAATCCTGCATTCTGAATGTAGCTCCATACGCTCAGGAAGAGTAGGAAGTGTCTTCCTGTAGACCTAGGAGAAAACATGCAGCTATGAAGTGTAAAGAAAGAACTCAGGATTAGGAGTTAGGAGACCACTGGGTCTTACACCAGCTGTGATGTTAATGAGCTGTGCGACCCTACACCACTCACTTCACCCTTCTGAGTCTCAATTTCTTATCTGAAAAATGAACAGCTTAGACTGGGTGATCTCTGTAATCCCTTCCAATTCTCATATGTTATGATTTAAAGCAGAATGTCAACCTGACATAGGAATGCTGTGAAATGTAATAAAAATGCCTTGAAGCTCCACGATCCTTAGAACTGCAGGGAGAAAGGATCAGGTTGCACTAGCATTTAGGAGTACTTTGACAGAGTGGCGCTGATAAAACGTGGGGACTTTGGAGAAGTGCTTCCTACGGATTGGAGCCTCAAAGCCAATGGTGTTTCTAGTTCTCACTTTTCTAGGCAAGAGCACCTATGGATAATAGCTTCTTTCGGAAAGTTCTCTGTCCAGAATAACAGAACAATACTATCCAGAAAGAAGGCTGAAAGTTTTACTCTAGCAAAGTTTTTAATACTCAGGAATAAATTCCTGGTATTACTGTATATAACCCACCTCAATTTTAAACTAAAATTTCGTTGCAGTGTAAGGGAACACACAAGAGTAGAAAATTAGGTAAGGATCCTGAAGTTTCCAATCTTTCCTGTACTTTTCCACTTTGTCTCTATGCCAGAGACCTTTTGGTCTTAGAAAAATATATTTCCTAATCTAACCTAATAGCATTTCAACCCCGTGACACACAAGTGATTGGAAGCAATTGTAAGAAAATATATATGGTAAAACCCAAAGATCTAAAGGTCCCAAGACCAATGTCAAGTATATGCCTTATCTCCTTCACCCTCATTTGCCAATACTCTATCCTTATGACTGTTGTCAATACTTTTGAGGAAAAAGTCACAGTGACCTTTTCATTTTAATCAACATACAAAATGTTGAGTTGATTCTAGGGAAAAGGCGTAAGTAGGTACAGTACGTTCTGGCATTTTGCATGCAGAATGGCACTAACACCTGCACACCAAACCCTCTGGGACACAAAAGCTCTAATCTTGCCACATAATGCCGTTCCATTTTAGCCTTACATTATTACTTAAATTGAATTTTAAATTAGTCTACTTAAGGAACAAATTACCAAAAGTTTAATTTTCCTCTTCCCACAAATCCCCCTGCAAACATCAGGCACCTGACATCAAGTGAGTTGTTTGCTTTTTGTCCAAATGCAAGTGAAATAAAATACTATAGAAAAATCAACAAATTTTCCCTCAAAATAAATGTGCAACTCACCTACACTAACAATGTTTCATCAAGTCATATTTTAGCCAAGCATAATCAGAAATGGTCCATAAGCCTGGCACCCTCCTTGTTATTCCTAAGTACAGAAGACAATAGAAAGGCTGTTGGTTTCTTGCAACAAAGGCAAAGGTGTTTTAAAAAGATATAAAAATTAATGACATCTGGCTGACATTATTTAAATAGACAACGGCTCTATCAATAAGAAGAACCCTTAACAAATGTGTTTCATGACAGAAATATATTAACCACTTTTCATCATCTGGAACCTTCATAAATCAATAAAAGATAATATTTATTCTGTGAGGGTGGCTTTTTGTATTTCTAAAAGAATTCATTTAATTCTGGTTGCCATAGTTACAACAGAGTTCTAGAAGAGTTTGTTTCATCATAATTGCTGCATGATAGTCTATAAACAGCTGAACTCTACCTTCAACTACCAGCACTCATTTGTGAATAAAGATAATCCCTTATCATAAAGCAATTGAACTAGAATGGAAAATATTCCACGGAGTCTTTGCCCTCTTCAGAGAGTTTATAAATATTTCTCAAACTTTTTTAGCATGGTTATCTGTGAAAGGCACATCAATAGAACAAGAAGAACTTAAAGGAAGATTAAGAATGTTTAGAGTGATATAGAGTCCTGCAGAATTTAAAATGATTTACCTTTGGCCTCTGCTATAAAGCACAAGGGAATTTTTGAACTTCAGGCTAATGGGCAACCTTTGATCTGTATTTCTTACCATATACCTGCCACATATAAAATTCACATGTGCTATTTATGAGGCAATTCAGTGCCAATCAGTTCAATGTCATTCATTTAAAAGCACCATAATCAATGAAATTCTGTTAAGCTTGATATCTATTTAGCATTATTTTCAAATACCACAGATGAAGAAAGAAGAAAAATCATGTTTCTTCTTGTTTCTTTTTAAGGTCACAATTATCTAGAAAACATAAAATCCAAACAGAATAATTGGATTCTTCAATCCAGGATGCAGGGTTTTTATAAATCACATTGAGTAGTATTCATGTCCTAACAAAAACTGCAACAAAATTTTCACAAACAAACCTATGCTAGCAGCAATTAAAATATCAGTTAAGTTAAAAATATATATCTTCAATTATGAAAAATGAAAACCATGTGCATTTCTATAAATCTTACTAAACATATTTGTCCAGTTGTAAATTCTGAAATACTACTTGTGAAATGTAAGAGACTGTCATGAGAATATAAAATGGTAAGAAACTTCAAATAAAATTCTTTTCCATATAATAGCATAAAACAAAAAATTTTAATTACGCTATTTCGAATATCACATTTTTAAAAATAACCACAGATACCTCAAGTTATTTCAGCAATGAAAATGGAAAGAGGAATGTTTGCTTACTCATTGTATACTTTCCCACTCAGAGGATGTTTCAGTATATTCTGTTTAAATCTATTTTATATTTGTAGTATTGATTGGTTTGGAGAGAAACTGTTTTCTTATATACATTATATTTTCATTGTGATAATTTGTATTCATATGTATGCTTTTGAGCATGAACCATGCATTTTAATAATTCAAGAATACAGAGATAAATATGAACTTCTAGCCTAAAGGAATATGTACTGGAAAAATTTAACAGAATGAGGAGAAATGTTAAAATAAGTAATATTACATAGTGAAGTAATAGGAGCTGGTCTACAAATATGGTAAAGAAGAAAATATTATATTACTCTGTGTGTCAACACAGCACTGGAAAAGTTTCAAGGTGCAGTGGCACTTAAATTTGGTGTTCTGAATCAATCCTGGCGATCAATGGGGTGACAGATGTTGCAGACAGAGAAACCATGAAATCAAGAAGAGCTTGGAGCGAAGTAATACAGATTCTGAAACAAAACAACTTCCAACCCAGGCTGATCTATTCTGCAAAACTATCCTTCAAATTCAATGGAGAAATAAAATACTTTCATGACAAAGAACAACTGAAAAAATTCATGAATGCCAAACCAAGAATACAAAAAGATATTCTAGAATATCTGAAAGATATTCTAGACAGAGAAAAAAGTGACTTCAATCTCAAGAACAATAGAAAGGAATCCTTAAGAAGAACAGGGGATTAAACAGCAAAAGTAGGAAAGCAACATCAAGTATGATGACAGCATGACAAGAAAACGTCAACGTATAACAGTTATAACCATCAATGTACATGGCCTCAATTCACCAGTCAAAAGAAACAGACCGGTAGAGTGCATTAAGAGACAGAATCCCACAATATGATGTATACAGGAAACACACTTCACTCAAAAGGAAATCCATAGACTGAAAGTCAAGGGCTGCAAAACAATCTTCCATACAACAGGTCCCCAGAAAAAACCAGGGGTAGCTGTCATGTTTGCAGACAATGTAAACTTCAAACTAATAACAATCAAAAGAGACAAAGAAGGCCACTATATACTAGTTAGGGGAAAACTGCAAGAGGAAGAGATAACAATCCTAAACATTTATGCACCAAATACTAGAGCACCAAACTATGCAAGGCAAATCTTAATGCACATAACAAACCTAATAAGCAATAACACTATTGCAATAGGGGACCTAAATACCCCTTTGACGCAAAGAGACAGGTCAACTGGACTAAAACGCAGCAAAGATATAACAGACCTGAACCAAATGTGTGAACAAATGGACTTAGTAGATGTTTACAGAGTGTTCCACCCCACAACATCAGAATACACATTTTTTTCAGCTACACATGGGACTTTCTCTAAAATAGACCACATTCTAGCCCACAGAGCATACCTACCTAAATGTACAAGGACTGAAATTATCCCATGCATATTTTCTGACCACAGTGCAATGAAATTGGAAATTAATGACAAAGGGGATTCCAAAAACTCCATAAACACTTGGAAATTAGACAACAACCTCCTGAATAGACAATGCGTCACAGAAGAAATTAAAGAAGAAATTTAAAAACACCTACAATCAAATGAAAGTACAAATACAACTTATAGGAATCTGCGGGATGCAATGAAAGCAGTCCTCAGAGGGAAATTTATAGCGATGAACTCAAACATAAAGAAAACAGAAAGAGAACAAATAAATAGCCTAATGTTGCACCTCAAACTTTTAGAAAAAGAAGAACAAATCAAGCCCAAAGCCCAAAGAAGGGAGGAGATTATAAAACTTAGGGCAAAAATTAATGCAACTGAGACAAAGAAAACTCTACAAAAAATAAGTGAATCAAAGAGTTGGTTTTTTGAAAGAGTAAATAAAATTGATAAACCTGCAGCCAACCTTATCAAAAAAAGAAAGGAAACAACTCAAATAATGCAATAAGGAATGAAAACGATGAAATCACTACATATCCTACAGAAATTCAAAAGATCATTAATACCTACTTTGAGAATCTTTACTCCAATAAGATAGAAAGCTCAGAAGAAATGAACAGATTCCTAGAAATTTACAAATTACCAAAGTTGAACCAGGAAGATATAAAAACCCTGAACAACCCAATATCAATTAATGAGATTAAAAATGTCATTAAAAACTTACTGACAAAGAAAGGCCCAGGCTCTGATGGATTCACAGCAGAATTTTATATAACATTCAGCAGAGATTTAATGCCAACACTCCTCAAACTCTTCAATGAAATAGAAAAGGAAGCAGTTCTCCCTAACTCATTTCTGGAGGCAAGTATTATACTAGTACCAAAACCAGAGAAGGACCCAACTAAGAAAGAGAACTATAGGCCAATCTCTCTAATGAACATAGATGCCAAGATACTCAATAAAATACTAGCAAATAGAATACAGCAAATCACAAGGAAAATTATACACCATAACCAGATTGGATTTACTCCAGGAATGCAGGGACGGTTCAACATTTGCAAATCAATTAATGTAATATACCATATCAAGAGAGCCAAAGACAAAAACCACATGATCATTTCAATAGATGCGGAAAAAGCTTTCGATAAAGTCCAACATGCATTCATGTTAAAAAACCCTAGAAAAAATAGGAATAGATGGCCTCTACCTCAATCTAATCCAAGCCATCTATGACAAACCAACAGCCAACATCATACTAAATGGACAAAAACTGAAAGCTTTCACTTTAAAGACAGGAACAAGACAAGGATGTCCACTGTCACCACTACTATTCAACAGAGTTCTGAAAGCATTAGCCAGAGCAATTAGACAAGAGAGAGAAATAAAAGGAATACGGATAGGAGAGGAAGAAGTAAAACTATCACTATTTGCAGATGACATGATACTTTACATGGAAGACCCCAAAAACTCCACAAGAAGACTCCTTCAATTAATTGACAAATTCAGCAGAGTAGGTGGATACAAAGTCAACACCCAAAAGTCAGTAGCGTTCCCATACACAAACAACAAGCAGACTGAGAGAGAAATTAAGGAAACCATACCTTTTACAATAGCATCCAAGAAAATGAAATATTTAGGAATCAATCTAACAAAAGAGGTAAAAGATCTATTTAATGAAAACTACAGTACTCTGAAAAAAAGAGATCGAAGAGGATTTCAATAAATGGAAAAACATTCCCTGCTCATGGTTAGGAAGAACTGACATTGTGAAAATGGCCATACTACCAAAATTGTTGTACAGATTCAATGCAATTCCCATTAAACTACCATCAACATACCTCACAGATCTAGAGAAAACATGCCTTAAATTCATCTGGAACCAGAAGAGACCCAGAATAGCAAAAGCAATTCTGGGCCACAAAGTCAAGTCAGGTGGAATCACAGTCCCTGACCTGAAATTATACTACAAAGCTACTGTAATAAAATCAACCTGGTACTGGCTCAAAAACAGACCTGAGGATCAATGGAACAGACTTGAAGGTACAGCCACAACCACAAACACACTGTGGTTTTCCACTTCAAAGAATCAATAACTGGGACCTCATTTTACTGAAAAGTTTTTGCACATCTAAAGAAATCACCAACAGAGTAAAAAGAAAACCCATAGATTGGAAAAAAGTCCTAACTGGATGTTACTTGGACAAAGACCTGCTAACAAGAACATACAAAGAATTAAAAAACATGAACCTGTCCAAATTCAAAGACCCAATCCAGAAATGGGCATCTGAGATGAATACAGACTTCTCAGATAAAGAAATACAAAGGGCAAATGAATATATGAGAAAATGGTCCACATCCTTAGTCATTGGAGAAATGCAAATGAAAACAACACTGAGGTTTCACCTCACCCCAGCATCAAGAAATCATCCAATAACGGATGCTGGCGGGGCTGTGGAGAAATAGCAACTCTTCTGCACTGCTGGTGGGAATGCAGACTGGGGAAACCACTGTGGAGATCGGTTTGGAGATTCCTCAGCAAACTAGGACTAGCAGTCCCACTCAACCCAGCTGTCCCCCTTCTGGGTATTTTCCCAGAAGATCTGAAAACATCATATCACCATGATATATGTGCACCCATGTTTATAGCAGCCCAATTTGTAATAGCTAATCGTGGAAGCAACCCAAATGTCCATCCACAGAGGACTGGATTAAAAAACTGTGGCATTTTCACACAATGGAATATTATTCAGCTATAAAGAAAGACAAACTAGAGGCTTTTATAGGCAAATGGTCATGGTTAGAGACCATACTCATAAGTGAGGTAAATGAGATGTGCATGTGCAAGCAACGTACAGTATCATTACTGTAGGCACCTGGAGGTGGGAATATAAGTTGGGAGGTATGAAGGAAGACTGTTCAAAAGTAAAGAGCAATCGGGATGAAGGGAAGGAAAAAAGGAAGAAGGGGATACCTATGTAAGAATGCATATATATGCAGGATGGCTAACATGATTGCACTATTATCTCATGTCATTTTGATGTAAGGGACAATCAATGATTGGTTGTTTAATCAATCTTGTATGTCTATTTGTATTATCCTGATCATACACTTTGAAGTTCTCAATGCATAATACAACAACCATTGTTAATCTCTTGCCACCTTATCTGTTGTTCAGTTTTTATACTTGTTCTTGTGCCACTGTGTGTCTGTTTGTTAATGTTTTTGTTTTTTTACTTTCAAAATAAAAATAAATAAATATATTCCATGTTCCATGGAAGATAAGTTCAAAAGTTTAGTAAATTAGGATATTTTCTGTTTCTGTGACAATGTACCTGATTTTGGTCCCTATGAAAAAGAGAAGCTCATTTAACCTATATTTTGGCAGCTGAAAGGCCAAGGTCAGGCAGCCCTATTGGTTCAGTCTTTGGTAAAGGTCTAATAGTGAATGGTATCACAGCAGAAGCACTTGTAAGAGTAACAGGCTGTCTAATAATATAGAAACCCAAGGTGAGGCTTGCTTATTCTGTAATGACACATTCCCAAGAATAAATCCAAGGTCCCATAAGCTAATGGCTTCCAAGGACACTCTTACAGGTACCTAATGAACTCACACCAGGCCTAATCTATTAAAGGTCCCATCATCTCTAATATAGACCCTCTGAGAACCAAGCTTCTAACACGTGAACCCGTGGAGGAGGCACTCAGGCCATATCTGAACTTTCACAGGAGGAACAACTTGAAAGGAGACTATTAGCAAAAATGAAAACGATGACAGGAAAAGACACAAAACAATTCTTCCCAGAATCACGACTAACTCTGAGTAGGTGATGGTGAAGGAAGTTCACTGTTTCCTTTGGGGCTCTCATTAAAGAGAAGCAATGGAGGTGAGAAGATAGATCTCATTCAAGAGGAGGAGGGGATCAAGAGATAGAGGGAGGGAGAGAGACAAGGCATGAAAACAGGAGTTAGGGTACGAGATATAGTTATGTATGTACCAAGTCCACATGAGAAATGCAAATGTGTACTACAGATATGTGCTAATAAAATAAAATAAAATAATTACTTAATAAAAATTGTAGATTATTAGAAATACATGTTGGCATAAAATGCTTACTGTTAAAAAACTTCTTTCCAAAACCATGACACTTTTAGATTTTGGTATAAGAAAATGCTTATTATCATAAAAATATTTTAAAATCCAGGCATTTGTGAAAAATTACCATGGAGTAGAAGTTTCTGGAAAGAAATGGCAATATCTGATATCATGGAGCAGCTGAAGAAGTGAGGCACTTCAGAGACTGCTTTTCTTCTGTAGGAATATTTGCTGTAGATAAAATAGAAATTTGCTAAATCTCTTCAGTATAGTTTGACTCTACCCCTCAAAGCTCACATGTTCGATATTTCACCTTCATTATGATAGTGTTGAGACCTAGAACCTTTAAGATCATGAGGACTCCTCCTATGAATGACTTAATTCCATTACCATGGCAGTGACCTAGTTATCAGGAGCATCATCCTGATAAGAGATGAATGGTCCTCTTCTCTCTCCTTTGCTTTTTTACGAATATCTTCTCTTGCCCTTCTGCCTCCTGCCATGGAATGACATTGCAAGAAGACCCTTACCAGGTGTAAAGTTCTTGACTTGGAGGATCTCAGGCTCTAAAACTGCAAAATATCAATCTCTACACTTCATGAATTACCCAGCCTTAAATATTCTGCTATAGTAATACAAAATGGACTAAAACTCTCTTAGTGCCCTTTTTAAATCTAAGGTAAGCATATTAATGGTGCTTACCTCCTATGCTACCCTTGAGTATTGAATGAAAATAAGTGTGTAACCGATATAGTAAGAACTCAGTACATAATAACTCTCATTTATATTAAGTGGAGCAGGGCTCAAACTACATGAATTCAGATATAGATTTCTGATAAAACTTTCTATAAGCAATCTCAGCCTGTTTTGGAATATCTAAGAATTTCAGCAATGTGGGGAAAACAAGCTAAGTCAGTCAATTAAAGATAATTCCCAATTTAAAATTCTTCTTCAAGTTTCTTTTTCCACATGACAATGGACCTTGGATCGGATTGCATCTTTTAGCCATACTCAGAAACATGAATGGCAGTGTCCCATCTTCAGAAATTCTAAGTAAATTGGTCTTGGGTTTAAGGAACTTTAAGTGTCCCAGGGGATTCCAATTAGTAACAAAGACCAAAAACCACTTATCCAATAGATAGATTATCTTCCAATTTGAAATTCATAATCCCTCTTAGCACTCAGGAAGGCTGAGGCAGGAGGTTTGCCATTTCAAGTCCCACCTGGGCAAGACACTGTCAAAATAAAAAGAAAACTTAAAAAGAAAATTAAAGGCCTGGGATGTAGCTCAGTGGTATAGTGTCCCTGCGTTAATCACCCAGTACCATAAAAAGAAAAGACCCCTATAAAAGTGGATGCATCCTTTCTCATCAGGTTTTATTCTTCCTGCTATCTGCATTTATCAGATTGTTACAGTGGGAAACTGTAACTCTTCGTGGCAATGGGTCTTGGGAAGGCAGCTTTGCTCATCACTATACCACCAGCCCAGTGATGGGTCTCTGGAAAAGCATCTTCTCTAATCTCTCCTGTCACTGGGTTTGGCCTACTCTGATTCCTGGAAGACTGCAGTGATGTCTACTAATGCCCATATTTAGGGTGAGACATAGCAGCTCTGTGACCTCTCAATCCAGGTAGAAATTCCTCCTACCTGGTCACTGTAGGCACTATGTCAAGCCTGCTGTTGAGGGCCACAGCTTCACACATGACTTGCTGGCTTTGCGTGGTGTGCTTTGTAGTCTTCATCCTGCCACCTAGGCTCTCTGTTGGGGGTCTTGACTCCTCTCCAGACCCCCAGCTCCACTCTGAGAGTTTAGCATGTGGGAACTTGCAGGTCTCTTACAGACTCAGTGCAGATGTTGGTGGTTTGGAGTCCTTTTGCAGATGTATCTATGAAGTTATGCCTTTCTCTCTTCAACTTTTCTGTGGCTCCTGGACCACATCAGATGCAAAGTTGAAAATACTCTGTGACTCCATCAGCTTGCCTTTATTTTGTATCTGTGACCTATGGGCAAGGAGTCCAATTATACACAAGTGACCCAGGCACAACATACTCTAGTATCTCTTCCAATAGTTTACCTCTTTCTCCCCTGCATCTGTTAGCTTTCCTGTCACTGAGACCAAATATATGACACTCACAAGGCTTTTTATAAGGAGGAGTGGATTTTAGCTGGGCTCACGATTTTGGGAGAGTCAGTCCATGGCTGGCTGCCTTTGAGGGAGAAGGGGCGTGGTGGAAGGGAATGACACAGGAAAGGAGCTCACACTGCAGCGGCAGGGAAGCCACGCAGAAGGAGAGCAGAGACAGTGTATATACATACTTCCAGGTCACATCTAATGGTCCGCCTCTTTCCTCCAGGCCCCACCTCCCAAAGCAGGAAACTTCAGGGGATATTTTAGATCTAAACTGTAACATGACTACTGATTTCTATGAGCTCTGCTTGGGCCATATCCTTTATTCACTCTCTATTAGAATTTAAACTAAACTCTTTGATCCAAGTTTCTCACAGCTGGCTCTGAACATGGAAAGTATAATTTTTTGAAATTCAGAAAAGAAACTTTCTCTTTAAGTAAACTGTTACATTTTCTTATCCGAACCTTAAACCAGTTCAATTTTAGTCAAAATTTGAAAAATAAACATGTTTCTCTTTGTGCTCTGACCCTAACATTCCTGCCTCGGACCTTCCTGGGGCAGTGGATAGATTTGGCTGAAACAATGGACAGCCCCACGCAAAGAAATACAAATAGAAAAATATATTAACATACTTCAAAC
Source organism: Dinomys branickii (assembly GCA_004027595.1). NCBI lineage: Eukaryota > Metazoa > Chordata > Mammalia > Rodentia > Dinomyidae > Dinomys > Dinomys branickii. Next base: position 40,420 of record PVLD010000559.1, on the reverse strand, counting down.
AATATTATTCACATGGCATTTATAATTGAAAATAATTGCAGTAGGAATCTTCAGCTCATCTTGAACTACTTACCTTCTAACTCATTAGGCAGGATATATGTATTTTCAACTCCATGCTTTCATACCAGTGATTCTTTTCTTCTCTCTCTCTTTGAATCTAGAGCCATGTTGCAGGTGTGTGTGTGTGTGTGTGTGTGTGTGTGTGTGTTTTATTTCTATCTGGATGCTGTGTATATATATGTTACATTATTCTAGTGTTTTCTAAACCATTAAGATTAGGATTCATTTCTTAACTATCTGCCTTATTCAGATTGGGCTGCCATAAAAAGTATTGCAGGTGGATTGACTTGAAATAAACATTATTTTCTCAGGTTCTGGGGGTCAGAGATGCACAATCAGGATCCAGACAATTCGGTTTCTGATGAAGGTTTTCTCCTTGAGTTGCAGATGGCAGCTTTTTCAGTATATCCTCATAAACATATCATAATCAGCATCTTCTCTGTGATGGAGAAAATCCAAGATACCAGGGCTCTCTTCTTATAATGGCTCTAATCATCATCAGGGCCCACCCTCATGACTTAATTTAATCTCTAATTACCTTGCAAAGATCCCCTCTTTATGTACCATCATATTAGAGGTTAGGGCTTCAATGTATGAATTTTAGACAGATGTGAACATTCAGCTTAGAATATTTCATCCCTAACCCTCCAAAATCCATGTCCTTTTCATATGAAAAGTACATTTATTTCATCCCAACAGACTGAAAAGTTCTTAACTCATTTCAGCATCAATTCTAAGGTCCAAAATCTTATCTAAATGTCATCTGTCAGGTATGTGAGACACTTGAGGAATACTTGGTCCTTAAGCAAAACTTCTCTCTAGCTATGAACCTGTGAAATAGCACAAATTATATGTTTCTAAAATACAGTCGGGGTACTGGCATAAGATACACATTCACATCCCCAATAGGAAAAAATAAAAAATACAGAAAGAGTGAAAGATCATACAAAAATACAAAATGTCTCAAGGAAAATTTCATTAGATATAAAAGCCCAAGAATAACCCTCCTTAGCTCATTGGTCTACCCTTCAGCCCTACTAGTGGAGCACTCCCGTGCTCTGCTGGGCAGTAATGCCATCCTTCAAGCCTAAGTGGAGATAACCTTGACCTCTAGGCCTGAGTACTTAGAGGAGATTGTGATAGGAATGGAAGCCTTAGTGATTCCTTAATTGCCTTTGAGGTCTTTTATCCTTTTTCTTGTAGGATAGCACACATCCACAAGAGCTCTATGGTCGGACCGCATAAACTTTGTTTACCAACCTTCTTTCATGCCACCCAATGTCCTGTGCCCTTCAGCTCAAATCGGAAATGTCTTTGCCAATTTCTTTTTCCCTGGATTCTGTTGATATGCATAATTAAGTTCATGATCTTTTTATGGTTTTTCAACAACACTTTTGATGTTATCTCAAAAGCAAGTGTTATTTTTTATCGTATGGATAGGATAAGGATTTTTCAAGTCTTAAAGTTCTTATTTTTCCCTTTGCTTAACAATTCTTTCTTCATTCCATATGTTTCTTTTCACATTTTACTCTAGGTGTTCAAGAGGAACAAAGCTTCATAATCTCAGTTCAACACTGAATTTCATTTCTTATAAATTCTACTTCCCACAAAACCTGGGAACATAGTCCAGCCAAGCTATTTCCTATTTTATAACAATGATCACATTTCTTCAAGTTTTTCATAACATGTTCCTTATCTCCATATAAGTGTACCAGAATCACCCTTAGTAGACATATTTTTAACATGCCTCTCAAAATTCTTAAAAGTGATGAAGAGCAAGATGGAAGTATTGTTTCTCAGTGATGAGAAAGCTAACTAAAATACACAAACATCAATATAAGATAACAAAAGCATTAAAAAGCGAACAGCACCATTGAAAGAACAATACATATCTTAGTAACTGACTCTAAAGAAGTAGTCATATACAAATAGCCCAACAAAGATTTTTAAATAATTATTTTAAGGAAGCTCAGGGAACTTTTCAAGAAAATATGGAGAACAATGAATAAAGTTTAAAATATATAAATTAAAATATTAAACATAAAGAGTGCTTTAAATTAACTAAAAAAGCCAAGTAGAAATTCTAAAAAACTGCAATGAAAATTGTAATAGAAAGTATCAAAAGAATTGATGCAGAAGAATCTTTAAACTAAAAGGCAAGTTATTTGAACATGTACAGTCACAGGAGAAAAATAAAAACAACAAATAAAAAGGAAAAAATATTTTATGGAATTTATGAAATAGCATCAAAGATAAAATATTTCAATAAGAAGGACAAGAGGAAAACAAAAAGGATTACATTTTTAAAGTATTTACATAAACATAAAAACAAGTTTACAAAATAGCAGAAAACCTTCTAAACCTGAGGAAATACATAAATATCTAACTGTAGGCAGTTCAATCTCTAATATGTGTCAGCCTAAATGATTTTGTACTAAGACATAAAAAATTAAGGACAAAAAGAAACTCTTGAAAAAAATGGTAGCAAATAACATTTAAGGGAATTTTCATAAGACAAATGATGAGTTTCTTGGTAGGAAACTTACAGGCCAGGAAAAATTAAAATACTATATGTAAAGTGCTAAAAGAAGAACATTGCCAACCAAGAATGCTATACTGAAGAAGTTATTTTTCAGAAGTGAGAGGTGATAAATTATTGAAACAAACTGAAGGAGTTAATCACCACAAGACTTGTCTTGCAAGAAATGTTAAGTGCTCAAGCTGAAAGAAAAACATGATAATTAGTAACATGAAATAGATGAAAATATAAAACTCATAGCTAAGTTAAATATACAATCAAATGCACAGTGCGCTAATATTAAGCCAGGAGTGGTGCTACAGACCTGTAATTCTGGCTTGGACAATTTAGTGACTTAGGAAGGCCTTGTGTCAAAAAATAAAAGAACTGTGGATATAGCTCAGTGCTAATACTCTGGGCTCAATCCCTGGTACAACCAAACACACACACACACACACACACACACACACACACACACTATCAAGGCTGAAAGTAAAACTATGAAAAATAATAGTTACAATAGTAATTTGTTAAGGAATATACCATGCATAAGATACAGCCATGACATCAAAACCATAAAATGAGGGGCATGAGGTAAAAATGTAAAGATTTTGTTACATGATGAAAGTGTTGGCAAAGATGTGGGGGCAAAAGATACCTTCTACCCTGTTGGTGCAGAATGTAAACTAGAACAAACACTAAGATATAAATGTAGAGATTTATCAAAAATTTAAAAATAGAAATTCCACATGGCCCAACTGTACTTCTCCTAAGTATGTTCTGGGAAGAGTTAAAGACATCATCCTGTATTGGTACATGCATTCCCACATTCACAGCAATGCAACTAACAAAAACTAAGCTTTGCAACTAACTTAGTTGTCTACTAACAGATAAATGGATAAAGATGATAAAGACAATGTGGTGTAGTTAGTACATAGTTAGTGGTATAGTTAGTAAATTATACAGTTTACCCACAAAGGAGAATGAAGTCATGTCATTTGCAGGAAAATGGATAAACTTTGAGGCCATTAAATTAAATGAAATGAGTAAGACACAGAAGTTAAATATTGCGTTGTTTCTCTTATATGAGAAACCTAAAGCACAAATAAATAAATAAAAGTTAAATACATGACAGATGGTAGGAAAAGTATTGTTTTAAATGAGCTGTTATAATTATACAGTGATTTATGTAAGCCTCTTGGTAGCCAAAAAGCCAAATCCTATAGTAGATACAAAGAAGCTAAAACCTAAGGGCTCAATATACACCACTGGAAGAAATCACTTACTCAGGAAGGAACACAGTAAAAGAGGGAGAAAGAAACAGAATCTACAAAACAACCACAAAACAATTAACTAAAGAGTAGTGGTGAATCCTTACCCAATAATTACCTTGAATGTAACTGGATTAAATTATTCAATTAAAACTCAGAGTGGCTGAACGCATTTTTAAAAAGGCCCAAAAGAAATCTTAAATATTTGAAGTGATTGATATGCTTTTTACTCTTAACTTCTCACAATCTTAATGGCCAAAAGGCTTTTGAAATACTGTTGAATATGACTAATATGAAATGCAAATTAAAGTCTTAATAATGCAACCCCTCAGACCTGTCAGGGTGGCTACTGACAAAATGATAAAATAATACACACATGGAAGAAGATAAGGACAAAGGAAGACATTGTACACTTTGGTCAGAATGTAAACTAGTGTAGCCATCATGGAAAATAGTACGAAGCTCCTCAAAAAATTTAAAAATCAGCCTATCCTATGAATCAGCAATCCCCCTGCTGGGTGTATCTCCAAAGAAAACTTAATCACTATATAAAGCAAATGTCTGCACTCCCATTTTCACTGCATAAGTTTTTACAAAAATCAAGATATGGAATCACATTAAGCACGCATTAAGGAAAATGAGTTACATATACACAGTTGAATAGTATCCAGCCTTACGAAAGAAGAAAATCCAATCATTTAAAAGACAGGTGAACTGGACACCAATGTAGTAAATGAAATAAGTCAGGCACACACAGGCAAAAAATATACAAACTCACTTTCATCGGGAGTCCAAAAGTTTTTCCTTCTGTGAGCTGTGACATACATTTTGTAGCCACTGAGTCTCTACTTATCCTGGAGTCTGCTGTGGCTTAAGGGCCCCTGTGATAAAATGAGTTATGTACATGCACTCTTTCTCTCTTAAGCTCAATTACCCACCAATCTTTGAATGAAGAGATGAACTTCTCCATCCAGTACTTCATATAAAATGAACTACTAATCTTACAAAGAAAGGGTGAGTGGAACCAACCGGCAGCCATAAACTCTTGTCTGTTGGCACCACTATGTGTGAAATACCTATCTTCACTCCAGCACACACTAATGACAAGATCAACCTGAACCAACTGAAGAGCTGCAGGAAGCAAGTGCACACAGGAAGAACTGAAAAGTCAGCTGCCCGCACTCATTCTGTCCTCAACATTGACAGCAAAATCTTGCACAGGTCTCACCCTTGTTGTTCTGATGAAACTCCAGAGTAAAAGAGATAAGGCAGAAGTTTGGAGAAAGACAATTATTTTCCCAAATAGGCTGCTACTTTTTCTTTCCCCTATACTCACACCTTGTCCTAAAGATGCCTTGAGTAATTTTGCACTTGAAAGGAAGCCTATTTAAAATGGTCCTTCTGAATAATCCAGTCTCTTCTCCAGAAAAACCTAATTTATGAATTTGAAAAAAAACTGCTTTGTTCCAGCTACTTAATTGAACTCTTGTCCAACAAAAAGGAAAGGACAAAAAACTTGTACTACATGGGAAGAACAACCATATGTGGGAGTTTCATATTTTTGCTTTTCAATATAAAAGAAAATAAGATCTGAAGCCAATTTATAGTATTATAACTCCAAATATTCAGATGGAGATGTGAGTCAATGAAAACACAATTTAAGCAACCATAAATTGTAGTTGAATTAGGTTAGGTAGTATCTAACACTGTCTGCTTCAATTTGTATTCACCAATGATTATCATAACTTTTTGATTCTGTCAGAATTCTGCTATTATATTTTGTGCCCTGTCCTCTAATATAGCTTACAATTGTGAAGTTTGTCTCAGTTCTTTAATTACTGTGTAGATTTCTGACTTCCCTCCAAAGTTAAAGAGAGGATCTGTGGCTCTGTGAGGCTTGGTAGAACACCTACTCTGTAAGGAAACTTAGTCATGTAAGAGTGTTTCTGGTGCCAGCCTACCTCTTTCCATAGACATAGCTGAATTCAGGTTTCTCTTGGGTCTCAAGATCAGGCACAAAAAAAGACCCAAGAACTTAAGGCTGAGTATTATTTCATTTCTCAGTTCTTGTCTTTGGTGTACTGAGAGCCACAGCAAAGAAAGACCCATTATCTCTCTTCTCAGTAGGGTTTCTTGACTAGTATTGTCACTATCTCAAACATCTTAGCTCTTCTCCGTCCTAGCTCTGAATGTGTGGCTCGTGGTTATCCCCTCCCATCAGTCAGGATGGAGTTTTCCATACCGCTAGTACATTTCAGTTCCTTTGTTCATTCTTAGATCCTACCTGCCAACGGAGTCAAGGATTTCTATTAAAAAGTCACCAGTTTTGTCTATTCCCTTCTCACATACTCTAACTTATTAAAAAGAATTCTAGTTTTGAATACTTGAAAGAGATATGAAAATAAAACTAAACAGGCTATAGAAATATCCTAACAATTGTGTGCTCTCAAAATATTCCAAGCACTGGTATAACTTCTTTACAAATATAAATTTAATGTCATTCTTACAAGAATCTAATAAGAAAAGTATTAGTCTTGTCCTATTTTTAATGAATATATAACACAGAAAGAATAAGCAGCTTGTGCAAGATCATAGGAACAGAAAATCACAGGCACATCTTCAAAGTCAGGTCCAGACCCTCTTCTCTGAATCCCAGCATCGCACCACCTTCCTGCAATGTCAATATTCCAAGAGCTTCGGCGTATCATTATCTATTGTAACCAAACGTTGTATCTTCTGAGTCTATAATTCACTCCTCAATCTCGAGAGACCACGCTTGAGAGGGGAAATAGGTATCACTATATGAACAAGGGAGGGTAGAAATCACACTTGAATTTCTGCAACAAAATAGTAATTGTGATGCATAAAACTATGCCAAGAATTTTAAATAACAATATAAAAGCGGTACTGCCTCTACAGAAGAAACTTAAAGCTCAGAAAACTCGAATATCTTCTCTAACATTATATGGGAAATGGCTGAGCTATTTCCATACAAAGTGTATGTTATTTTTCAATTTAACATGCCTCCATTAATAAAATATTTTAGTAAATTGTGTAATACCTATAATATACACTCTAAAAATTAATTTTAAATCTAGATTAAGGTTTAATCCTATGAGAAATTCTCTTCAATGTTTAACATCTTATGGGTCTGGAAAAGATAATCCACTGCTCAGGGCATTCTTTGAATTTGGATGAGACTCCTGAGATATTCAAACAAGGAAAATGGTCTAAGGTGGAGACACTGGTGGAGGGACTGGGAAGATGAACACAGAGACAGCCCGCCATGCATAACTCACAGTCAGATTTTAAGGTTTTCTGCAATTCCACAAAGGGCTGAAATTATTTTCCTCAGTTCTTCTAGTTGGCTCACTCAATGACAAAATACCAAAAGCAACTTCTTTGCTAAGTGGTAGCTAATCACCCAAAAATTACTTGTAAAAAGCAGTGTTTCACTGTACCCACTCTATAGTCAACACAATGTGAAGTCTGAAAGAGGACAGTTTAAAGAAACAATCCACTGGAACCAAGTCCCACTTGGGTCATTTACTATTTGTATGCACGTGGCTTCAGTTAGTTCACTTAACATGATACAATATTATTATTAATGTTTGCATTAGAGTGAGACTATAAACACTACCATATATTTTACTCTTGAGTTCAGAAGCAAATAAAAAATAAAACAGAAGAAAAGGACCAACCCTATCCAAATGCCCAATTCACTGATAAACAATTTGGAGAAAATGACTATAATGTGCAGCCAGGTTGGGCTGCTTCTTTATGTACCTTCAAACTGAGACAAAATCACCTTTCCACTCCTAAGGTGGAGTAAGACAAATCCCAGCCACTGGCCTGTAGCTCAGAGAAGAGCACACATGTGTCCTGAGGGTTTGGAGGCTCTGATCCTGCTCAGCTATCAATGACACAAAATCATTATTCTGCTCAAGAGAGGAATCAGTGAGAAAGACAAAGAGAAACTGGAAGTGTCCTTTTTTTTTCTTCTACAGAGTGAAGTACTCTTTCAGAGTTCACAAATAACCAGAACAAAGTATTCTTTCTATCATTTAGCACCAAGGCTGACTTTTCCAGTGATGAATTTCCTTACACATAGCCAAAGCCAAATTAAAAATTTCAACTTGGATACAACAAATCCCTAAAATTCAAAATCTTGAAATTAAATTAATAATGTTTCCTTATTACTTCATTGATTCCTTCTCCAATGTGCTCCATATGAACAAAACATACTACTCCAATTCAGAGATTCAACTCAGAAAAGTAGAAATTGTCCTTAATCCTTCTTTATGTGAGTTTCAGTGAATGAAATATGAGGTCTTCTTTAATGCTACATCTACCTTTCAAATTCATTCTAGTTCAAATTCATTCCAGTTTTCTCCATTTTTAAAATTACCATCCATTTCCAAGACATCTCCTTCCAGATTTTTGTCATACTTACAAGTATTGTTTTTCTACTATTATGTTCTACCCAATCATTTACTTTAGTCAATTCTTTTAGTAGTTCCCCAAGTTATTTTTCTAAATATGCAAAATGAACCCTAATGGTTGGAGCCCTGGCTTAGGACCACAAATCTCTTGCTCAGACGTGTGATGACAGAATAAAACATGGACAAACATATTTTATTCACGAGGACAACCAGGATGGCCAAAGCCCAACAACAGGCTAAAGAACACGAGACATGGTGCCTTTGGTTTTATTAGGTGCACAGCTTAAATGTGGGGTGTGCTGGTAGGCTGCAGGAAGCAGTGGGGGTAAACTGCTGATGAGGTCAAAGTTCAGGAATTGAGGATCAATGCTTTTTGAAAAGTCACACCAGGACAGATCATGGTTAACTGGTAACTTGACTGTCTGCTAACTACAATTACTGAGGTAGACAGAATTTGCATGAGTTAAAGTCCTCAGCTGCCATGTTATCTTGCCTTGAGATACCAGCACTTCAAAGACTGTTTACTAGACTCTTCCCTGACTGTTGGCTTAAGGAGTCACCTGTCCCAAGGTATTCAGCCGAGGGACCTCGTCACAAGTCATGTAGGCATAGGACAAACTCTCAATTTATTTTGATGCCAATATATTAATATTAATTATTGCCTGCTTATACCATGTCAAACTGGTCCTCAGCAAATATTTTCTTGACTCTAACTCATATACTTTCCTCAGGACACAACTTAAGTCTCTCTTCTTTCTGGAAAGCCCTTTTGGCATCAGGTTAGGCCGTCCTGCTATTGGCTTCCACAACAACCTATCGTCACTCTTATGAAAACACTCTATGCGTCTCCACTGTTCTGATGACCTACCTTCCCCATGAGCTTTGAATTTCCTTTAGGTAAAAAGGACCAAAATCACACTGTTCGCGCTTTTATACACAGCTCCTAGCAGTACAGGTAGAACATAGTAAAAGCATTAAAATATTTATTAAATGATTTCCAAATTATATTAATCTTTGCCATTACCGAAAACCACCAATATGAACTATGAGTGAATTGACCAAAAATACAGACATGACAGTCTAAGAAACTGTATGATGACTCTCCTGAAGGGAAGAACTATCAAATTTAAAAGTAATATAAAAAGCAATTACATAAAGGCACTGGCAACTGCACAGAAGCACAAAGGTTCTCACAGGAGCACATACTCAGAAGAAGAGCATGTATTAAGAAGGGTGATATACAAACTAGTTCCCATCCTTATGCTCTTTAGCCTACAGAAGTACAGTTGGTATAGAAGAGCTGATTGAAAAAATATTCTTTTTCTTGCCTAGAACCACACAACTGAAGCAAGGTAAAGCATGACTATTGAAGATAAATCATAAAAGGAAAAGAAAGGAGATTCACAATTTTTTATTCCCCATTTCTCCTTCTGATTGGTTGCCTGATAGATAGATTGATTGTTTGATTGATTGTACTGGGGAATGAACTCAGAGCCTTAACAGAGAGACAAGGACCTGGGCCCCTGACCTTTATTTTCTGTTTTTGTTTTTGTTGTTGTCGCTTGCTTTGAGGCAGGGTCTTGCTAAGGCATAAAGTTGCCCAAACTAGGCTTTAATTCATGATCTTCTTGACTCATTCCCCAGGGTATTGAGACCACAAGCATGTACCATCACACCCGGTTCCCCTCTCTCTGACTGAAGACCACACCATGAATCAGAATAAGCTCAAAGCAGTTTGGATGAATGCGAAAGAATAAAATCTGAAATGATACCAGTTTCCACCAAATAAGTGAAGTTTTTATTTTTCATCCAGATTTCATTAAATATCTGCTTCAAAGAGAAATAATGATAACTGGGAAAAACTAACAGAATCCATGATATTTACAAATTTACACTCGTGTGTAGGATAAAATGCAAAATTGTCAAATGACTAGAGAGCAAAGAACGTGGAAAATATTCTCAAGAGAATGAAAATCTGACTTATTTAATATCTAAATGTACAAGCTGCTGGAACTACCAAAGAGGGAGATAACTGTTACATTGTACACTCATTTAATACTATTACATTTCATTACAATAACTATACTAGTATATTACTACTAACACTAGTTGCTGTAATTAACTCTCATAACTCAGTTAATTGGAAGGTATATTGGAGCCCTCCCCGTTCACCTCCTAGGCACTATGAGGTGAGCAGCTGTGCTCCCTCCTGTGCTCCCCACCATGAGCTTCTGCCTCACTGCAGGCCCAAAGGAATTGAGCCTCGTGCTCCAGGACTGAAACCTCCGAGACAGTGAACCCAAATAAGTCCTCCTTTTGTTGGGAAGATGTGTGGATTATCTGAAGAAAAGTTGACTATCTCATATATTTATGTCCCATCCATGAAAAAGTGACTCGGTATTTAGTTAAAATCAAGCAAAATAAAGGTGAAGTCCCTATCAACAGCTACACGGAAATGTTGAAAGTCAAAGATAAATAGCAAATCTGGGCATCAGCAGAGGAAAACAACAGCACACAGGCAGTAATAGCAACCTAAGGAAGAGCTCGTTTCCAGGGAAAGCCCATTTACCTGAGGCCACAATGAGAGTGGAAGGCACTGTTAAGGAGCTGAAGCCAACACAATCTTATCAGTGAGCAGCCCTGTAACCACAGAAAGTGTTTATCGAGAATAATAAGGAAAAAGACACTTTGAATTAAAGAATATCCAAAAGATGAAAGTATTTTTTCACTTGGAGGACTTGTTGTCTCTATAAACTAGATGCCGGAGGAAGTTATTTAGGTTAAAAGTATATGATTAAGACAAAAACTTAGATAAGGAGAAAGGAGTCTAGAATCCCGCCTACTACACACAAATGTCCTAAAAAATGCATGGGAAGGAGAATATACGTTTACAAGTTTGTAATTATTTTATGCAGAAAGTGATACATTAGTTAAATGGAATATGAAAATATATCCCAACTTTTAAAACATTACAACAAAATATAAAAGACATTTAAAAGAAAAACTAAAACAGAATTCTAAAAATTTTTAAATAAAAAAGCAGCCAGCAGGAAGAAATGAGGACTGAAAACAATCAAGACAAACAGAAAAGGTAACAATTAACTGAGACACAATCCAAACACAGTCATAACTAGATTAAATTATCAGAGGCTAAAAGCAAAAAATCAAAGTCATAAATTATCAGAATTTGGAATTTAAATGATAAGAGCAATGATATGCTATCTATAAAAATGCATTTTAAATATAATAAACAAATGGAAAGTAAATTGGTAAAAGATATAATATCCAAACAGCAAATAAAATAATGGAGTGGCTATTTTTAACAGATAAACTATATTTTAAAAGACAAAACAATGTTATCAGAGAAACAAAGTCAGACATAAATAGCCCTATAGCATATGACCACACTGATGTTACATGTCCAGAAAAGGCAAATTCAAAGAGATAAGAAGTCAATTAGTGGTTTCCAAGGACTTGTGAGAAACATAGTCAGAACTGGCTGTGAATGGGCACATGGTTTATTTTGAGGGTGTTGAAATATTTTAAAATTAGAGACTGATGAAGGGTAAAAAACTGAGTATTCTAAAACTCAAACACTTAAAAAGAGAGTCCATGAATTGTTTTATAATTTTTGAGAGCAAAAGGATTACTTATAATAGGATCCATTTATCAAAAATTATTGAACAATCATAAATGTATATGCATCAATTAATAGAGCTTTGAGTTATAAAGCCAAAACTTTATCATATTTAAACTAAAATAGACAACTTCAAAATCATAATTGAAAATTTAGACTCCCTCTACTAATATGATAGAACAAGTAAACCAAAATATAAATCGTAATATAGGTGATCTGAACAACACTATTCACTGTTAATTGAATAGATATAAAATATTGACAGAAAGAAAGAAAGACAATAGGAAAAGTAGGATAAAAGGATAGAAGGAAAGAACTGTATCTATCTACGAGAAGACTACCCATTTTTTCAGCATCTAAAGTGTTTTCTCAAGGATAGATGGGATGATGTACCATTAAAGAAGTCCTAATATGTGCAAAAAGATTAAAATCATACAGAATATATTCTCTAGTGTCGGCATTTTACTTTAAAACTCAAAAGGAATAATGTCAGTAGGCAAATGTAAATATTTGGACAGTAATATACTTTCAAATGACAAGTGGGATAAAGAGAACAACTCAGGATAAATTATACCATGTTTTAAACTAAGTGAAAATAAAAATACAGCATAATAAAAATTAAATGACGTAATTGAAGCAGTGATTACACTTTTATATTCATAAATGCTTATGCTAGAAATAAACATCTATAAGTTAATTGTTTTAATTATCATGTTAAAATATTAGGAAGAGTGAGAAAGGAGTCTGTACCGAGAGGAAGAATAAAACAAAGGAAGGAACCCGTGAAAGGGAGGAAATAACAGTCAAGAGTCAGTAAGAGTCAAGGCTAGTTAGCTCAGATACAGCTGCTCCTTGTTCACGAACTTAATTCATTCCATGATTCTGGGGAAGACGGCCACATCGTGTTCCTGCGGGAAGACAGCCGTGGCCTTGTTTGTCACCTGACACGGAGTTCGCAAAAGGTAGCAAAATTTTGCCTAACACTTCATTTGAGGAACCGAAATGTTCACAAACAGAAACTTTTGTGAACCAAAGTATTATTGTATATTTAAACTTAATAAGCAGATGGCCATGCTAATTGAGAAAAAAGAGATATATGTCAAAATATCCACACTAAAGAAAGCACAGCAGTATACAGCCTACATGCAACAAAAAGATGATAATGAGATTTTATAAACAACATTCCTCTTTACAGTTTGTTACCTACAGTGACTATCTGAATAATTAAATGCAAATTTCCAGAAATAATTAAATTTTAATACAATATATCATTATAATTGTTCTATGTTATTAGTATTTTTATTGTTAATCTCCTTTCTATATCTAATTCATAAATTAAATTAAATTTCAAGTATGTGTGTATGTAGAGGAAAAACATTTGTTATACAGAGGGCTCACTATTATTCATGGTTTCAGGTATTGGCTGGGTATCTTTCCCCAGAAATATTGTCCATAAAAAAGGGGGGTGCTGTACATTTAACACCCTAGAAGAAATGAACAAATTCCTTAGAATCAAAAAATACCATTTTGATCCAAGAAAACAAATAAAATTTTAAATAATTTAAATTTTATGACATATTTAAGAAAAAAATCATACCAATTCTATGTACACTCCTTCAGAAGATAGTGGCAGAGAGAAGACTTCCAAAGCCCCTGCAAACCAAGTCTTATAAATGCAGGGACCGCGCATGCATCAAAACCAGACAAAAGCATAATGGGAGTATGGGGCTATAGGTCAAGATTCATTCTGAAAAGCAAATGCAAAAAATTCTGACCAAAATTAAACAAATCAAAAAAAAATACTAAAATATATGTAATATATTATGGTCATATGGGATTTATTCTGGGAATGGCTGTGTGGTTCAATATTTGAAAAATCAACCTACCCATGTCATTCACTATATAAACTTTATGAGGAGGAAAATCATGTAATACTTTCAATAGATATAGAAAAACTGTTAGACAAACATTACATTTTTAAAAACTCCAAAAATAAGGAACAGAGATCAAAGTTCTTTAAGTTATTCAAAGACATTTCTGAATATCTGAAATTGATATGAATATGTGAATTTTGTGAAACAGTGAATTTTTTTAGTCAAGATAAAGGTTATTACATGGATGTATGTTCTCTTCCACTTCTATTTAGCATTATACTAAAAGGTTTGGCCAGTTAGCTAAAGCCAGAAAAAATAGTAAAAAGCAGAAGGATTGGAAACAATCAAATGACATTGTTTGCAGTGGAAATGGTTTGTTTATAGAAAACCTAAAGGAATCTATTTTACATCATTATAACTGACAATATCCAAATACAAGGCATGGAAAAATCATTCATCTCCTTTAAGGGTAAATACAGGTGGATCTTGTTCTTTCTATACACTATTTTCTGGGAGAAAAAGCACACAAATGGCTAAGCCTGATTCAGTCTGATTGGCTCTGGTATTCAAGATCCCCTAGCATCTGTGTAGTGAAATTGAAATTCTACTTCAGGTACATTAGTTCCAAAACCTGAAGTCTTTTCCACTACTCTATGTGGTCTCTGGTGCTCTCTCTGGGGCAGCGCCGCCAGAAGTTATATCTATCTCGCGCCGCCAGAAGTTATATCTATCTCGATCTCGACCTATAGCATCTATATCTATGGAAATTAGTACAGTGACAGTTTGCCAAAAGTTGAATATATTGAATTAATAGAATTCTCACTATTGAATTACTATACTCTTAGTAATGTCTTAAGATATGAGCGAGCAGCCTAAGCATATTCTTAACGCAATAGACCAAAGGTCGGTGACAGAGTGATGGTGTGGATTCTATCATGAATATTAAGTGAAACTAAAGTACTAAGCAGAGAGTTTCCAAAGAACAGACACCTCTCTCCTTGAAATACTGCAAAGGAACCCAGTAGAACACACGACTTTATAGGGTGAAGAATGTACCCAGTATGGAAATAGCACTGACCAGGAAATTTTGAACAGAAAGCTGAACCCTGGCCTTAACTTCTCACTGACACATAGTGTAACCTAGGGTCTTCTGCACCTTAGATCCTCCATATCTAAAAAGTGCAGGTTGACTTAGACGAGTGACTCCTCCAGCCCCTTTTGGAGCTATAATATTACCGATAAGACTCTCCAGTCTTTTAGTTAACAATTTTGTTGCCAAATTATAATGATGCGCGGTTCCTGAGGGTGAGCGAGCAGTTAGAACAAACAGAACGGGAGCCTCGGATCTGAAGGCGGGGCCATCAGGACGGTGCTCCCCATTGGCCGCTGGACTGTGTGGATCCTACCGCGGCACCGCCTGCTGCAGCAGTGTGAGGTCAGAGGAAAGGAGGTAGGAGATGTTTACCAGTGGTAGTGGGTCATTTCTCACCAGCTGCAGATGGTTCTGTGGGAAAAAAATAGCAGGGTCTCAGCAATTGGCAAACTATCCCTGACAGTGTCATCAGAGATGAATGAAGTCTCTGCTTGCCTGGGAATGAGGCCCGCAGATTCACTTGGGGAGAGTCCGGTCTCCTCCGAGCTTCCTGACAGTCTCTATCCAAACCACCCCCAGGCCTGTGGTGTTAGTATTGCACAGTCTCGCAGGTTCTATAGGCATTTGAGACACAGTGATTAATGACACGTGGAGTAACGCAGCTTCACCTACATTCTAGAAGTCATGATAACCTAAGTCTGTACCTGGCCACAGTAGGCACTTGACTATTTTCTGAAAAAAAAAAAAAATACCAACATGAAATAAAATAGCCTAAGCCTGATTCATCTGATTAGCTTTGTTAGTTCAAATCCCCTTCCATTGCCCAAATTCCTGTTTTAATTTTGAGCTAACTGCCATGGACCTCTGGTACTTCCAACATAGGTAGAGGGACAAGAAAATCCAGAATTAACAGTAACAGTCAGGCTTTGGTATGATTATTTCCTGGTGAAATTTACTTGGGGGATCTAAAATATTTTTAGTACTCCAATCACAAATACCATCAGCTGCTTTCTCATTTCTCTGCAAAAACTTCCTTTCAGAAAGGCTCTGACGTCACTCATGTGTAACACAGCCTGATTTGTCAGTGTGGTGGGATTCTGAGAAAATTTGCATCCTAAGGCAGAACTCTGTTTCATTAAAAGCTTAGCCACCTATAGAAGCAACTCAGCACCTAGGGGATTACATCACGGAGGCTACATTACCTAAAAGTAAAATTGACTTTTTCACGTACTCCTCACCATCATTTCTTTTGACCTTTAGTTCTTCATACACCTGACTTACTCCATGACTGCTTTTTCTGCTAAAATGTGCACTGCATAGCTAATGACTTAAAAGAGCTACTGCCAAGGAATGATGAACATTCTGGGAAGAGGCAGACAGAAGTATCATGAAATACATCCGTGCGTGCAAAGAGTTAATGCATTTCTAAAGATTACCACTCCTTAGGAGGATATCCCTCACTTTGAAGTTAAAAAGAAAAAAAATACAGGTGCGCCTGAAGAGGAACGCCAAAAGAAAGGAGGCTGCTTTCAGCAGATACCGAACTCCAGACCTTGAATGATTTAAACGCAATCCCCGTGTGCAGCTGTTAAACCAAAGCACCTCACCCCAGGGAAGAGATGAGAAATTTTGAGGGCGATTGAAAACTGAGAATTCTCATCGTGGCTTAGCAGAACTGATTTAGCACATGTTTCAGTAATTATGAAGCATCAGGGTGCTCACTGGCTCTGAACCGTAGTCACCAGTGTGACAACCTCAGTGCTGGTGTAAGAGGCAATCAGATGAGGCAAGAGGGAACACCTTTGCTTTTGCAAGGTGTTAATGCTCAAGGCAACTTTCCCCCTGGGAATGGATTCTGAGCCAGGCATTCACACTAAGATTATTGACTGCTTTTTAAGATTAAGTGTGCAGAGAGAATCAGGGAGAAAAGAAGGAAATGGGATGCTTATTAGGTAGCACCCATGTACAAAACACTTACAAGAGGCCTGGAATTTTACATACATTTCTTTCAAAAAAAAACACAAAGAAATTTTCATTATGAGACCCACATATTTGTAGGAAGATATAGAAATGTCAAACTCCTCTCTAATTGTACCTACATCATAAAACAATATTGCTGAGACTAAAGAAGGCCTCTGAAGGCCTATGTCTAATAACCACCTGTCCTTCCCCTAAACATTAGTACCACTGTGCTAATACTTCTACTTTGCCTTGCAGAGGTTCAGTGTAAGCATGAACTTTGCCAGAATGTAACTGTGCTTGTGCCTGATATAAAAATAAATGGATTCAGACAGCAAGAATTCTTTCACATCTTGCTTCTTTCAGTCAGAAACGTGAAGCTAGGATGTTCATGTTTTTGGCCTATAACATTAGTTTGTTTTATCTACTATTGTATTACATTATATGACTATATTACAATTTATCCACTCTTATTGATGAAATTTGGATTAAAACTACTGATATGAATATTCTGCTATGAGAGTTCTTATGCATGTATTTTGAGGCAAATTAACATGCATTTCTTTGAGATGTATACCTAATGGTAAAATCGGAACTAGTGATATGAATATTCTGCTATGAGAACTTTTTGCATGTATTTCTTTGAAGAACATACCTAATGATAAAATTGGGTTCATGATATACTTAGGGCTGAAGGGTCAAAGTCATATAAAAAGGTAAATTTATTGTATCACCAATACCAATAGACATTTATGGAAGCTAAACACATGCAAGTATTTTGCAGTCAGGAACTATCCAATCAAAAATTATCTTGAATCTATTTTATTCAATGCGTTAGACTAAAATTCCAAATGGGAAATTCACAAAAGGTTAACTATTTGCATTTCTCAAGTGAATAATGATGTTGGACATTTTTTTATATATTTATTTGCCATTTGCTTTTCTTCATCTGAGAAGCATATATTTATTTCAGATGCCCATTTTTAGATTGGGACTTTGAACTTTGGAGGCCTGATTTTTTAAAATCATTTTTATGTTCTAGATGGAAATCCTTTGTCTGAGGAACAGTTGGCTAAATTTTTTTCCAGTTCATGAGTTTTCTTTTCACTCTGTTGGTGATTTCTTTTAATGAGCAAAAACTTTTTAGTAAAATGAGATCCCAGTTGATTCTTTGAGATATTTTCCATGAAGTTTGGCTTTTGTCATGAACTCTCAGCCTCCCCCTATGTCTTCAAGATTTGTACTTACTTTCTCCTGTGGTGGATTTAGTGTTTCTGTTTTAATATTTAGATCTTTGATCCATTTGACTTTAGTTTCATGCATGGTGATTAACACGGGTCCAGTTTTAGTTTTCGGCATGTGGAAAGAGAGTTTTTCCAGTATCATTTATTAAAGAGGCTATCTTTCTTCCAGTGTTCGGCCCCTTTGTCAAAGATAAGGTGGCTAAATGTGTTTGTAGTTGTGTCTGCATCTTCTAATTTGTTTCAACAACACTGAGATTCCATCTCATCCCAGAAAGAATGGCTATCATCAAGAAGTCAACCATTAGCAAATGCAGGAGAGGCTGGGGGGAAAAAAGAACACTTCTCCACTGTTGGTGGAAGTACAGAAATGTACAATCACTGTTGAAATCAGTGTAGAGATTCTTCAAAAAACTGGGATTAGGGGTCTCACTTAACCCAGCTATTTCTTCTTGGTATTTTTCCAGAAGAAATGAAAACATCATATCACAGCAATATATGTCCAGTCATGTTTATAGCAGCACAATTTGTAGCAGCTAAATCTTGGAAACAACCCAAATGTCCATCAACCAAGGAATGGAGAAAATAGATGTGGTATTTTTATACAATGAAGTACTACTCAACTATACAAAAAAGATAAACTTGAGGCTTTTATAGGTAAATGGATACAACTAGAGACACACTCATGAGTGAAATAAACCAGACTCATGTGTGTAAATATCACATATTTGTAAGAAAACGAAAGAGTAAATAAAATCCAAAAGTTACACTAGATATAGTGAAAAGGAAAGAAACTGATCAAAAGGAAGGAACAACTGGAATGGGAGAAAAGAGAAAAGAAGGAAGAGAGAGAAAAAGATGCAAATATATACACACAATAGCTATGATAACTGTACTACTAATTTCTATTAATTCATTGAGAGGAGTTGCTAGTCCCTTTATTGTCTGATCAGTCTTGCATGCCTACATCTGTAATGTGAGCAACTACTTTGAAGAAATAATATGCAATATAATGACCATTGTTAGTCCCATATCATCATGTTTTGAATTGTGTATCATTTTTATTAGATTTTTTTTCTCTTTAAGGTAAAAAGATTTAAAAATAAAATTAGGTAACTAATTGGGTAACTTTCATTTAAGGTAACTAAATTATACAAATAAAACTTATCATTCATTCATTACACTGTTTTTCATTTAGTATCATCTATACTGAGCTACAGTGCTTCATTATCCTCTATAAACATTCTAATAAGAAACAGAAACCAAAGAATTGCAGCAGTTTTAACTGAACAGAGTTAGCACAGTTGAAGCCACCCAACAGAGGGAAAGCAGAATCACCCATGAAGGAGTAAAGAATTTATTCAATGTCCATAGAGTGCTAGAAAATCCAGGTCTTCTGGTTGTAAAATCTAGAGAAATATTTTCTGAGAGAATTGTAGTATCAAGGAAAGGGAAGATGTATGTTCATATTATTTAAACTGAGCCACTTCTGAGATTTTATTTCCTCTTTCTTCTCCTTATCAAAGCTACCAGGACTCAAAATTAGGAAGTAGAAAACTTACCAAGGTGGGGTTTTCTATCTACAAACTTTGTTTTCTTTGTTCTACTGCTTCCTCTCCTGAGTACGTAGTTCAGCAACCCCAAAGTGCACAAAAACTGACTCTCCCCAAGCCCTGCCTTCTTAGTCTCACCTACCATGTCAGCTTAGTGGCTACGTCATTAAAGAACTATAGCTACAAGAGAACAATGCACCTTTCTCAGCTAGAAGACAGTATTGCTGGAAAATGAGATTTATGGGGTCACTTTGCCTCACTGAAGCTACTTCAGTGTGCACCTTTCCACTCCTTTCTCCAAAACCTTTGAACAGTTACAATTCAGTGATTTAGAAGATATTATGACCGATTTCCATTTTCCTTAAAAAAAAAACAGGACAATTCTATCTTCCTCCAAGATGCCATTAATATTTTTAGATTTCTTCTAAAATTAAAGACCTCAGTGTGCTATGGTGGAAAGAGCATGGGATTTGGGAGCAGAGTGTCCGGGGCAAATCCAATCCTGGCTCCTGCACCATCCTGTACCATCACCTCTGCGTCAAGGTCATTACTATTTATAACCAATATAAAAATGTGGGATATAGCTGGGGGGTATAAGGCAGGGCTGGGGATATAGCTCAGTGGTATAAGCACCTGCCTGGCAAGTGCAAGGTCCTGAGTTCAATTCCTGGTACCACACACACACATACAAAGATAAAAATGTTGCCCTTTTCTGTCTTTTTTCCCTCTTGATCAAATTCTGGAAAAAGTACTAATTCAACTCTTCAAGGTCTGGTCAAATTCAATGATTCTGCAAAAGTAATGTTGTGTCTAGTTCTAGTGACAGACACAGTTCCACCCGGAATGCGCCAGTATATCAAAAGCAACATACTATTTCTTGAAAATTCAAGCCATGGTCACCTTCTTGATGACAAACCACCACATTCACTTAGTATAGTTATGTATCTCTCATATTTATACATTCTTTTACCTCTCCAATATGTTTTAGTCTCTAGTAGGGGGGTCTCAGAAAGGTACAAGACCTTTTTTTTAAGTTCTTTGTCAGAACACAATGACCCACTGACTCTTGAAATCTCAGAGGTTAAACCCCACATAGTAATCAAAAACAAAAGAGGCATTTTTCATCTCTGGGTTAAAAATCAGTGTTGAAAAGCACTGGAACATGCTTATCCTGCTGCAAGAGAGCTCGGTCAGGACTCACCCTAGAGAAGAGTCAAATTAGTAGGATGCTTATCTTTCAAAGGGTTCAACTGGGAGTGCTCAAAGTTTGATGTATATTAGTTGGATACTAATTAGCAACTAACGGACTGCTAAATGGACTGTCCCCTTACTTTTTGACAATTTACTGAAAATTAGACCCTTGATGTTATTTAAGCGTGGGGGGAAATGGATTGGGAACACTGGAGCAGAAGACAGGATTTAATTTGTGCATTTATGTGAGAATTTTTAGTGTGCTGCTGGTATTTAAGGACTCAGTAAATGCAAAAGAGGGGAAAAGGTTGGGAATGACAGACAGTGAGTTCTGCTCAGCAGGAGATGACTCCATAGTCAAAGTATAAATGGATCTAGTTCTTTTTAAATGTTAATAAGCTTTTGCACTAGAAGGGATTTCATATGTATTTGCTATATCAGGCACCGACTGGCCTATTCTATGGTTGCCAAGGTGGACTTGGTGTTTAAAGTACGGGCAATAGCAGTTAAAAAAAATCTAAAAGAGATGTTTAAATGTAAATATATAAAGCACCTGACCCTTGGTAAGTAAATAAAAATAGTATTTACTTCATCAATATCTGTTTCTTTGTTAGTATTTTATAAAAATTGAATTTCACTTCATCATGGCAATGTTTATCTTAGTGATAGAAAACACACGAAATAGAAGCATGAGAATGAACAAAGATAAATAGGAATTCCACCTTACAGCACTACACAAAAGGTTTTTCCTAAGCATGTAACTGTGGTATTCCAGGGTCGAAATCTCAGATCTTCTCACTCCTCCCTAACTTCTTAGTCAGCAAATGTCAAAGGAACAAAGTGGTATGGAAGGAGGCAGCATGGTGTTAATTTAGACCTAACAAATTTAAACGATATTTGTCTTGGTTTCTAGGAAAAAAAGACAGCCTGTTTTAGATGGAACCTGTTTTAAGGTTGGAATTATAACAATATATAGCTGATTTACTACACTCTAACTGTGTACAAATCTAGGTGTGCGGGTCCCTCAAACCAAACCCTATCCAGTTATCTAGGAGAAGAGAAACGAACCCTTAGAGAGAAATTGCAAACATGAATCCAGCCTGAAGAGTGAGGGGTAGGAGGAGTTTATCAGTGTTGCGTAGTGTTGATAATTTCCAAGAAGACCTTCATCAAAAAGCTGTTCTGAGTCTCATATCAGAAGACTATGAATTTAAGTACAGACAACAAGCCCCGATATGGGCAACTTGTCACAGAGAAAGGACAAACCCATCACATGGGAAATATAAAGTGCAGAAAAGAATAGACCAGGGGCTGGGGATATAGCTCAGTGGAATAAGCGCTTGCCTAGCAAGCGCAGGGTCCTGAGTTCGATCCCCAGTACCGCAAAAAAAAAGAAAAAAAAAGAAAAGAATAGACCACAGTATTGAAATACACGTATGAAGCCAGTGATATAAAAATGGTGGTAGATTTTGAAAATATAATAACTTACAAATGTTCATCTCAAAACCACATGATACCACAATTTAAAAGAAAATGCTAAAAAACAAGGATAGTAAAAAGAACTTATCCTGCTGAATATTAAAACATATATAGTTGTGACAAAGCAAATAAAGATCTAGATGAAGAGCTGTAATGTGAAAAGATGATAATATCTATATCCCTTTTTACCTCATGTTCCAAGAGACATTGCAAAAAGGAAGAAAATCAAACCAGGCTTATTCACAGCTCTAACCAGTCAAAGTATAATATCTGATGCCTACACTGTGCCTGTTACTGAGAACCAAATATAGACCTTCTAAAATTGGACAAATGTCCCCTGAAAAAGTCTTTATTTGCTCTCCTAAAATCAGTGGACTCATTGGTATCCTGTGGCTGGAGGAGAGGATTTACTTGAAAAGTAGATAATTCCATCTCCATTGCCCAAGGAAGAAGCATATATCCTGGGTTAAGAAATAACAACTGAGAATCCAATTAGAAGCTTGCAAGTAAGAGAGTTACCTTTATCCAGACCTCTACTAGGTAGGAATTCATCATTATGAAGACAGACACTGAAATATTCCAGAGGACAGGCCAAGGGGCACAACATCAGTAAGGGATGCCCTATGAAGGAAGCGTATCCAATGGTTTTAAATGTGAAAGCTCTGAGACAGGTTAAATGTAATGTCAATTTTTTGTGTTTTATATCTATATCAGGCCTCTCTTCTATTTTCAACAAATTTTAGAAAAAATGATTGAGGTTATAGGATGAGAATACTTGTAGGAATACATACAGCAACATTTTGTATAACAGTAAAGGCTGAAAACAATCCATACGTTTACCACAAGGAAAGTGGATGAATAAATTGTGGTACACTTATGTAATGGAATAACATATGTGACAAATAAATCAATACACAGGGCCATAAATGATCTACATATGTAAGAGATAAAACTATACAGCAAAGAATGATAAACTTGAACTTAATGACAGTGATTCAGAGAAAGAAAAAGTCGACAGGAACAGAGACAGTGAACTTCAATAATATTAGTATTTGGTGCTGCTTCGTTTCTTAAACTTCATGGTGCGAATTCTGTTATCTTTTTATTATCATTTTTTATACATTACTAGGGATCACCTAGCTATGGCCCATGTGTAAAATCTGGACAGCAGGATGTTTATATATGTCCCATAAACTATAAATGTTATTATTTTCATTTTTTTGTTTTTAAAACTGGGTTAAGAAGGAGAAGGGAAAAGAGGGAACAGAGGAAGAAACTATGAAATAGAATTGTATGTGATCTGCACTGTATGAAATATTCAATAGCTGAACCTTTTCAGATAAACATTTGTTAACCCATATATATACACACACACATACATATGTGTATATGTAAAACACGTATGTACATATATAATATTGTATGGCTTAGTCTACACTGTGTTGGAAGAAATTAATGAAAGGGGCAGCGAGCCAAGACCGAGAATGGTTACTCTAGGCAGGACCATGATAGAATGGGGTATCTTTCTTTTACCCCTATGAACTTCGTGCAATGATAGCTGAAAATGATGACCTACGTTCTGATTCTGATGAGCTGGATCGAAGGCTGCATACCAAGTGAGAGTCAATACGCTTTGCAAGTCAAAGCTGGTTGGCTCCAGGATATTTTATTTCTCTCTCTTCTCCTATGGAGAAGTATAAACTAGGCTGAAAAGGTAAAGGAGACAGTTAGGGTTTATGGAAGATGGGAAAAATACTATTTTTGATGCTTCTAGAATTTTCCCTCAACACTCTTATCAAAGTTGGGTGCCTTCCAAGGAGGAAAGTACCATCTTCTTTCTCACTTGTTCTTCCCCACGTGAGGAGAAGATGGTGCATGATGGGTAGGGAGTGAGGGAGACGATGAAGCCTGTATCTTCTGAAGAAGTCAAGCGGGGGCCGCCAGAGCTTGCTGAGGCCATGAGGAATAAAGTAGCCATCACTGTTTTTCCTATTCAAAGTTTGTGTGGTATTTCAGGAAGATTCCAGCAGCAACCATGACAGAAAGTATGCTGGCTAGGATTGGGGGGCCCAGCCTTCTTAAGATCAAATGCAAGAAGATGTACAGGCATCTAGGGTACTTAACAAGCCACACCTTAGGACTGATGTAGTGGATAATTTCAGACAGCCAGAGAGCAACAGGAAAGGCCTATGCTCTTACGGTTGTCAAGTGGGAAACTCTGAATGTGTATTTTCTTGGTAATTTCTGATTCATAGTGGTTATCTGATGAAGAAGGGGAAAGAGGAGCAAGGGGAGGAGGAGGAGGAGGCGAAGAAGTAATGACCTAATAATAACTGACTTGTAATAACAAACTATCCTATTGTCCTTTAGATATTCTTTATGGGTAATTAATTGCTATTAAGCTCTGTGCTTCTCAGAAGGCTAACCCCTGTTCACATATCAGTTCTGTTTAGAAAGGCCACAAAATTTATTTGAAACATTTTGAGAGTGAAGAATATGCCACTAACGATTTTTCTAGAACTAGTTGCAAGCAGATACTGTTTAGGGCAACCAGTAGTATAGGGTTACATTCATAACGCCAGACCCTTTCCATTTTGGCCTGGAAAGGCTTTGTAACAATAAAAGCTGCCATGAAAGAGTACCAACAGTGCCAGTTGTTTTACTTGTGTCATTTTATACAGTGCTCACAACAACCCTATATAGTAGTCATTATTTTCATAATCTTGCAGAAGAAGAATCTGAACCTGAGAAAGGTTAAGTGACTTCCTCAGAGTCACACAGCTAACAAGGAAAGCTTTCATTAAGAAGAGAAGACTCTATTAAGCCTCTAAGATATATTAATTCTTTTCTAGTTAGCTCCACATTTGATGTGTGATGTTAATTCATAACCTTTGAGACAGAGCTAAGGTGAGGGGATAGCATTGCAGGGAGTTTTATGTTATTCAAATTCAGCAAAGCCAGGACATGCAGAAGTCCAAGGACAATAAGTCTAATGTATGAGGTTTTCTGTTTCCCATACTAGCCTTCAACAGGCAGATAGAGAATTCTTAGTCTCTAGACTGTGAAGCTATTTGGTTAAATCAGAATAAAAGGAGTTTGAAACAGCGTTCAAGATATTCAGGCCCCTCCATTTGCTGCTACTTTAATCCAGGTGAACCAGGTGAGAAGGCCCGGACAACCTCACTCCTGCCACCACTGAGCTCAACCGTCCTGGAAGGCCTAGAGACCAGAGGGAACACCACAGACACAGTAGTGCCCCAGCTAGGGCGCACAGGATGGACAGGTGGGACTAGCAGCATAGAAAGTTCCAAAGCAACAATAACAATACAAGTCAACATGTGGCAAGTTAGGTGAAGCAGCATTGTGCATGGGGACAAAGACACATGGAATAGAAGTAGGTTGGGGGGTGCCTCTTTTCTCCTTTTTTCTCCTCTTTTCTTCCCTTTTCTAAATGGCTGGGGAGAACTCCAGCAACAGAAAACTAACCCCATCCCCCAACCCCAGAGATCAAGTTCAGATAATCATGCACTCACTTCCTCGTTCTTTCTCTTCACCCTCTTCTCTAGTTCAACAACCTTGTGTGATCATCTTTGCCTTGTAGCCTTGCTTCTACTTTCTTTTAAGTTATCATTGTTTTGTCCACTATTCTTAAATACACACACACACACACACACACACACACACACATGGGAAATCCAGTCTACCAGGGGGAAACACTTTGCATATAAACTCCTAATTGACCATTGGTTCTGTTATGTAATTGTAGATTTTGCTCCTACAGTTTAAGGTACAAAATAAATAGTTACCACAGTTTGTTAGCTTCTAAACTGTGCTTGATGCTATTGTTATTACTAATTATACCACTTTAACATCATATCTGTTGCAATGAGTTGTTATCCCTTCTGTAACAATATTAGGAAGCTCTGAGGTAATAACCTCACCATAGCTCAACAACAAATAACTTGGGAGGTGAGTAAAATAGACACCATCATCTCATTCTAAATTATCTGGGCAAGTAAGATCTTGGAACAGACACAAGCTAAGAACCTCCTACAAACAGAAGACATCCCAGAAGAACAGACTTTTTCCTAGAGAGGACTTGATATGAGGATATAGCTACATAATACAAAAACTTACAAGAATCAACACTGATGTACCCTACAAAACTATCTTTCAAAATTAATGGAGAAATAAGATAATTCCATGATAAAAAAAAAAACTGAAGAAATTCACAACCACCAAACCAACACCACAAAGGGTACTGAAAGATATTCTACACAGAGATAAAAATGACTACAATTCCAAGAAGAGCAAGAGAAAGAAACCATCAGGCAGGGCAAGCAATTAAACAGAGGGGAAAAGCAGAGAACCAACAGCAGGAAAATAACATGATAAAGATAATCCAATATGTATCAGTTATAACCATCACTGTAAATGACCTCAATTTAACAATCGAAAGAGACTGGCTGAACAGATCATGAAACAAATTTCATCAATATGCTATATACAAGAAACACATTTAACTCAAAAAGGAAATTCAAAGACTGAAAGTCAAAGGATATAAAATAATACTTTATGCAATAAGAACCCAGAAAAAAGCAGGGGTAACTATTCTGTTTGCAGACAATGTGAAATTCATACCAAGATTGATGAAAAAACATAAAGAAGATCATCTCATATCTGTTAGAGGAAAACTCCAAGAGGAAGATGTAAGTATCATAAATATGTGTGCACCAAATATGGAAGCATTAAGCTATATAAGACAAATATTTATAGACACAAAAATCAAATAAGCAGTAACACGATTGTAAAAGGGGAACTTAATACCCTATTGTCACAGATAGATCAACTAGACAAAAAATCAGCAAAAAAATCACATCAGAACAGAAACAAACCAAACTGTGAACAAATGGACTTAGTAGACATTTATAGAGTGTTCCACCCAACAATATCACAATATATATTTTTCTGAGCTGTACATGGGATGTTCTCTAAAATAGACCATATACTAGCCCACAGAACATGCTTATGTCAATGCAAAGGAATTGGAATTATCCTATGTATATTATCCTAGCATAATGCAATAAAATTGGAAATTAATTGCAAACAAAACCAGAAAAACTCCATAAACACATGGAAATTAAATAACACCCTCTAGAACAAGCAATGGGTCACAGATGAAATTAAAGAAGAAATTAAATAATATCTACAATTAAACAAAAATATAGATACAATGTACCAAAATCTGTGTGACCCAATGAAAGCATTCCTAAGATAGAAATGTATGGTGACAAACTCTCATATCCAGAAAATGGTATAAGCAAAAATAAACAACCTAATGTTGCACCTCATGCTTCTAGAGAAAGAATAGCAAGTCAAGGCAAAAGCCCACACAAGTAAAGAAATTATGAAGATCAGAGTAGAAATTAATGCACTTGAGACTAAGAAAATAAAAAGAATTAATGAATCAAAGAGTTGGACTTTTGAAAGAATAAAGAAAGTAAATAAACCGTTAGCCAATCTTATCAAAAAGGTAAGAAAAAACTCAAATTCATGCATTGAGAAATGAAAAGGATGTGAAAGCACCACAGATCCTGTGAAAATTCAAGAGATCATCAGTACCTACTTCGAAACTCTTTACTCTCGTAGGATAGAAAATACAGAAGAAATGGACAGATACCTAGGTATGTATGAACTATCAAAGCTGAATCAAGAAGATATAACAATTCTGAATTACTCAATAGCAGTGAATGAAACTAAAAATGCAATTAAAAACTTAACCAAGAAAGTAAAGCCCAGGCTCTGATGGATTTACCATTGAATTCTGCATGACATTTAGAGAAGATTTAACGCCAATACTCCTCAAACTTTTTAATGAAATTGAAAGGGAAGAAATTCTCCCTAACTCATTCCTGGAGGCAAGTATTGCCCTAATACCAAAACCAGAAAAGACCCCACCAAAAAAGTGAACTACAGGCCAATCTCCCCAATGAATGTAGTTGCAAAAATTCTCCATAAGATACTAGGATTCATCCCAGAAATGCAGGGATGTCTCAACATATACAAATCAATAAATGTAACATACCATATCAACAAAGCCAAAGGCAAAAATCACATGATCATCTCAATAGATATATAAAAAGATATGACAAAGTCCAACACTGACTAATCATTAAAAAATTTACCAAAAACCAGAATAGATTGTCTTTACCTCAATCTAATAAAAGCCATCTACGACAAACCAAAATCCAACATCAGTAGCATAGCTGGATACAAAGTCAACAATCAAAAATCAGTAGAATTCGTGTACAGCAACAACAAACTAACTGAGAGAGAAATTAGGGAAACCATACCTTTGACAATAGCATTCAAAAACATGAAACACCAGGAATCAATCCAACAAAGGAAGTAAAAGATCTATAATTAAAATTACAGTACTCTGAAAAGAAGAGATTGAAGAGGATATCAGAAAATGGAAAGATATCCCTAGCTCATGTACAGGAAGAGCCAACATAGTGAAAATGGCCATCCTCCCAAAGCTGTTATATAGATTTAATGCAATTCTGATCAAAATACCATTATCAAAGAAGGAACCATCCGATGGTTCCCCTTTTTTTTTTTTTTTTTTTTTTCCGGGACCGGGGATCGAACTCAGGGCCCTAGTGCTCAGTGGCAAGCACTTAGCCCACTGAGCTGTACCTCCAGCCCTTAAAATACCATTATCATACCTCACAGATCTAGAGAAAATATTCCTAAAATTAATTTGGAAACAGAAGAGACATAGAAGAGCAAAGGCAATCCTGAGCAACAAAGGCAAAGAAAGCATCACAATCTCTGACTTGAAAGTATACTACAAAGCTACTGTGATAAAATCAGCACATACTATCCAACAAAATACTGAGGATCATTGGGACAGAATAGAAGATTCAGAGACAGCTACAAACACACTCAGCCACCTTGTCTTTGACAAAGTGGCAAAATATGCTCAATGGAAGAAAGATAGCCTCTTTCATAAACGGTGCTGGAAAAACTGGCTCTCTACATGGTGAAAACTAAAACTAGACCCGTGCACTAAACTAAGTCAAGAGATTAATGATCTAAGTATTTAAACAGAAATACTAAATCTACTGGAAGAGAAAGTAGATAGAAATCTTGAAGATACAGGTCTAGACTAAGATTAAATAAAAGAACCCAAATTGTGCTTGAAACACTTTAAAGAATCAAACTGGGATCTCATCTTATTAAGAAGGTTTTGCACACCAAAATAAATCAGAAAAAAAGGCAACCCATAAAGTGAGAAAAAGATTTAGCCAACTGTCCCTCACACAAAGGACTTCTATTTAGAATATATAAAGAACTGAAAAAAATCAGACTCTCCAAATTAAAAGACCCAATCTTAAAATGGATATTTGAGATGAATACACACTTCTCAGATAAAGAAATACAAATGGCAAATAAATATATCAAAATATGTTCAACATCATTGGTCATTTGAGAGATGCAAATTAAATCAACACTGAGATTCAGTCTCACCCTGGAAAGAATTGTTATTATCAAGAAATCAATCAATAACAAATGCTGGAAGGGCTTTTGGGCAAAAGGAACTTTTCTCCACTGATGGTGGAAGTGCAGGCTGGTGTAACCACTATGGAAATCAGCATAGAGATTCCTCAAAATGCCAGGATTAGAGATCTCACTTGACCCAGCTATTTCCCTTATGAGTATCTTCCCAGAAGAATTAAAAATATCATAGCATGGAAATATATGTGCACCTGAGTTTATAACAGCACCATCTGTAATATCTAAGTCCTGCAAACAACCTAAATGCCATTCACCTGAGAAGTGGATAGAAACGGTGTGTACTACTCAGCCATAGAGAAGGATGAACTTGAGCTTTTGATAGGTAAATGGTGCAACTTGATACTGTGCTCATAAATGAAATAAATCAGACTCAGATGTGTAAACATCATATTGTCCCCTTTCTGTGAGAAATTGAAAGTGTAAATAAGATCTAAAACATGCATTAGATATTGGGACATGGAAGAAATTGTTTAAAGGGGAAAGGAACTAGGATGGGAGAAGGGGAAAAGGAAGGAAGGGAAAAGGGAGAAAAATGCAAGTTTGCTATACTACTAGTGTCTCTTAGTTCATAGAAAAGGACCGTTTTGTGCTACTATTGATTGGAGAACATTTAATGCCCATATCTTTTGCTCTGAGTAAGTACTTTAAAGGTAATAACATGCAGTGTATTAACTATCATTATTAACCTATCTCCTTGTTATTAAATTTGTTTTACCTTTTTCCATAAGAAGACAGCCAATAATAAAGTTCATCTCTTTCATAAAATTTCATCTCTTTGTATTACGGGAGCTTTGCACCTGTCATCAGATATGTTTTGTGTTTTTAGAGATGCCTCAAGGAAAAAAAAACTGATGAATTATTAACAGCCACAAGTGAGGCATAAAGCTGCAGCTGTCAGCACCAGAACAAATCTCAATAAGATGCTACCAAAGCTAGAGAGAATTTGGTTTGTTTGCTATGTTCCCACACGGCCTCTCTCGGGGCACACAGCAAATAGAATGTAACCAAGCCCTTCAGATGACTCACTCGTAGTGAGCAACCACACACCACATCATTTCAGGCTGTGACTCAAACCCTTTTGAGCATCAAGTAGATAAACAGTATATATGCAAGCTGTCAACAATCTTAACCTATGGGTTGCTGGAAGGGATGAGAAGTAGCCATTGTGTGAGTATACAGTGCAGAAGCAGCTGTGGGCTGCCTCCCAAGGTGATCTGTAAGACAACATAGCAAAGGTGGTGGTTGTAATCTCTCTCATTAGTTTATCCAAATTCATCAAACTATCAAACATTAATACAACAGGTGAGGCATTTCTAAAGGAAAGACGCCAGAAAGGATCTAACAGGAAGTCATTGTATGGGGGAAAACAGAAATTCTCGCAACAACTCTCATGGCATGTGAGCTTTGTCTGAAAGTGAGCTTATCCTTCAGTTTATCAAGCATCTGCCTGACCACAACGGTAGAAGCAAGACAGGCAAAATGGCTGGGGATATAGCTCAGTAGAATAAGTGCTTGCCTAGCAAGTGCAGGGTCCTGAGTTCGATCCCCAGTACCGCAAAAAAATAAAATAAAAATAAAATAAATAAAATAAAATAAAATAAATAGAAAAAGACAGGCAAAATGAGGCTCAAAGTTTAATTCTGCAATGAACTGGCTTCTTTTACCTCATGTCAGTTTATTTATCTTCCCTAAGACTCAGTTGGTTTCTTAACACACAACACACAATCCTAACACTGACTTCCAAGTGTTGTGGTAAAAGTGAACCCAAAATATAAGAAATGTGTGCTTTAGGTGGTGGAGATAACATGGACCCACTTATGGAATATTCAATGGAAGTTGTTTTTCCTGATCTTGCTCTAAATACTTGCTCTTCTGGATGTCACTTGATTTCTTAACTTTCCATCTTCATTCATTGCAAAAAGTGAGCACCAAAAGCTGTTGTGAATACTAAGAAAATATATTTAAAGTACCTATCATGGTTCCAGGTAGTAGTCAATACACAGTAAACATTAGCTTGCACCGTTGAAGTACTGTTCTCCAATGCAGACTTTATTTTTCTCCAGCTGCACTATTTCATTTCACATTATATTTGCCTAAATTTTGCACACAAGTACAGGAGTGAAAATAGTGCTGCTATTCCTAAACAACAAAATAATCTGATGGTATCTGCATTATTTAAACCATTAGAGCCTTTGAACCACTCTGGAGTCTGTAACCCTTGTAGTAACCCAAAGCCATCTAGTTCTCTCACCATGCAGGAAATAAGCTCAGTGACCCACCTGGAGGGACTCACAATCATAGAGATACTGATTAGTCATGCTGGGCCTCACCAGCAGCTTTCTAGTCCCTTCATGCTTCTTGTGGCTAATTATATTTGACTTTCAATTTAAAATCCAGGATACTGTGAAGTAAAACTTCAGTGTAATCATGGTGATAAAGCAGTAGTGCACGCAGTTTTGACAGGATGGATTTTTCTTGTTTGTCATGAAGAATCTCTTCCCATGCATATCACTACCCAAACTTCCCTTCCACCCTCAACCTCATATCACAGAATGATAGAAAGTCCACTCATCTACACCATCTTGAACTCATAAAGTGATTGTGGCTCTAGCAAGCTTCTTATAGAAGCAGAGGGTTACTGTCCTATTGAAAGTTATGATGTCTTACTTCCTAGTTCAGTGAGCATGAAATGAATGAAGTTAGAAATGAGAAAAAAGCTACATCTCAGCAATAAAGTGTTCATCTTATTTAATCAAACATTTATTTGCATGTTTCTCTGGCAAAGACATCAGGCACTTCAGCTGATGAGCTAGAGAAAAATCTGCCAAAATGAATTGTTTGGTTCTCCTTGGAATAAGAAAACATTAATGCCAAGTTTTTCAGCATGAACATTTGATGGCTATTTGAGGTATTTTCTAATCTGTCTGGGTGTCAGACACAAATCCATTCCGATTTTCAAAGTATTTACAGGAGCCATATTTAAGTTCAGTAGCATTATGAATTACATGAAAGTTTGAAAGGCTTAGGTAATTTTAAGAAGAAAGGTCCAAAATTGTTTACATTTGGCCCTAGACTGCCACTGTGTACTTACATTTGAGTATATTGGAGTTGAATGAGGACGTTGGACCTGCGCCATATAAAATATTTGATGCTTTTAGCATCCTTGAATTAGAAACTTTAAAACCTTCTATGAATTTGGGAATTACTTAGGCCTAGCTGTTCCAAGCATTCCTTATGATATTTGTTCATATACAGTGTTGTCATACTAACTCATACACTGTCTCCTCCTGGAATGCATGTCTATTGGCAAGTAAGCCAGCTGTCAAGCAAGCCAAACTAAATTCTGATGCTGAAAACCTTAGCAGAGCCCAAAACATAAAACTTTAAGATATTTCCACTTACTGATGAAGATATGTAAATTATACACTAAAAATTACAGTCTAACAGATACACTCTGAAGAAAGGTTTCAGTTGCACAGAAAGTTGGCATTTATAAATATTTGAAAGATACCTGTGTGCCATAAATTTAAAGAGGAGATAAAACACTACTTCCAGCAATACCGTAATCAAGGGAAAGAGCTGGGTGACTTGTTCCCCAAACAACTGATCAGGGCCTCCTCCAGCATACCTTTCTCAACCTTCCAATTTGCTCCAGATTGTGATGCTTCCGCCTTTCTCTATGCCATCTGCCTTTTCTTGGCCATGATTATTGCTACGGCTTGAGAAGAAGAAACGCTATCTCAACACATAAGCACTTTCCAACTCTAGGCCTTGGAGGCCAATGCCAGGGAAAGAAACAGAGAGGAAAAGAAATGTTAGAGCTGCCCGGAGGTCGGCAGCATCGGCCCCACCTCCGCCAAACCTCCCCAGGGCTGGGGCTGGTCTGCGTGAGTCACTTTTATTCCAGAACGAGGCTGTGTTTCTCGGGCTCCTCTTACTTTCCCACAATCTCATTCACATCCGAAACTTAACAAGTGGTGGTTACTTGAAGGTTAGGTGTAATGTAGTATATAAAACTATTCCAGTAAACTTTTTACATCGCTACGTTAAAATCCATTATTCCCCATCATAACCTGAATAGACCTCTCACCAGTGTGTGACTTTGTAATAGCATACATTAGTCACTTGGAAAACCTTGAATTGATTCATTATGTAACATCAAAAAGCCACGTCCATTTATATTACTACCTTCTCACTAGAAAGTCTTCAGCACAGGGAGAGCTCACTCTGACGGATATGTGTTCTCCAAGATCTCAGTTTTCATTGACAGTTCTTTTGCCCCAGTGGTAACCAATGCTGTCAATTGTTTCTCTTGCAGAGACAAGCACACTTCACTCATTTTTTGATAAAACATCATCCGCATACAAGTCTGAATAATCATAATTTATCTGCCAGTAGTTCAAGTTTTGAGTAAAAATTGTGTTCCATTAAAAAAAGACTGGCTCAGCTCACAATGCAAACCATAATACAAACATTTTTCTTGAGACAATTGCTATAGTTCGGTGTGCAGAAGCACTTAACATGCCATTCTGTCACACAGAAGAGCCAAAAGACATACTTGAGGGTCAAGATCTAATCAATGTGATTTTTTTCTGTCTTTTTCAATGGGATTCTTAAATAAAATTGGTACTTTTTTACTGAAAGCATATAATTGTGAAGAACATAATTCTTAGTACCATATTGCATTTTAATTTGTGCTACAACACCAACAATTTCCCCTTAACTGCCTTTGTAGCACTAGTGCAAATGTGAACACATATAACACATAATAACGGTGCAGTGCTATCATGAAAACAATCTTGACTTCATAGGTTTCCTGAAACAGTCTTGTAACTATCTAGCGTTCCACAGACCGTACTTTATAACATCTCACAGGAAGGGGTTTAAGCCAAGCTTCAGGGGGAAAACATGAAAACCTGTGTATATATATTTTTCCCTCTCTCTGTCTCTTTCTCTCCCTCTCTCCCTCCCAGCCCCTTCATTATTGGTTTTTGTTAGATGATTCAAATCAATTTTTAAATTAATGAATTATGTTTTAGCCTCCTCTATAAAGTCTGGGCTTTTCTACTCTTGTTGGCAAGGCTGAGTCCTTCTGACCGGCACCCCCTGTTTCCTATGGTGAGGGTGCTCTCCTTGCCCATGCGCAGTGCATGGGAACCCTCAGCTCATCGCTCAAGATCATTCTGATCCTTGTCCTTTCATTCTGTTATAGTATTTTCAAAATCTGCTTGCTTCAGTTCTGGGTTCGGAGAAGGAATACTTTCTTGTAAAGATGACATTTGCAAATATCTCCAAACTTCTGAGCTCTGGGCAAAGAAATGATTCACATGTACAGTAGGTGCCACCACCAGTCCCCAAGCTCTGACATCCCATCAGCTTGCTTTGGGAAACCAGTGTGAGGAAAAAAACTATGCATATGTTAGAAAATCTGCGGTTTCACAATTTAAAAAGAGGAAGGTAAATATTTTGAATAAATATTATTTGAGCATTTAAATGTTTGTTTATTAATCAAAATTGAATATTGAAAAATCAGAAATACCTTAAGAAAAATCTTGAGACAATATTTGTAGGCAGGGTTGGTGTAACTGCACCCTGAATGCTTCTCAGCAGGGATGCACACGTTAACACACACAACATGTACCTCATTTCATGGTTGAAACATGAGCAAGCTGTATAATCCTGGTTACAGGTTGATTGACAGTCTCTGCTATCCATAGCAGATCAAGAAGGGGAATGTGGGACGGGGAAGGTTAATAATTTTAGAATGTGAAAAGGGAAAAGTGAATGAATAAAGCAATGAAAGTAATGGGGAACTGGACCAACTAGATGCAAATAAAGAGAAGAGAAGATGCCGAAGATGCCATCTGTTCAATATTGCCTTAAGGCCATACCAGATGTTTAAAACATGAAAGCAAAAAGGAATCTCAATCTTTGTCCTCTTGACTTTTGAACCACATAGATTTTGTTAGGTGGTGACAGGACTGAGTGCTCTGCCCTCAATATTTCCATTAGGTGAAGATTAGACATGTTTGGAATGCCAAACATGGGGTCAAATCAACTTACACCAAGAATTCTGTAAGTTACAGTGTTGTAAGAGTAGCTACAGACTCTTGGAGAAGATTATTTTCAAAACATATAATTGCCGAAGTGTTAATTTCCAGAACAGTGTCAACCCCAAACAACTGCTTTACCAACATAAAATTTTCACAAAACTCTTGTTTTGGTTGAGCTGTTACTCTTCAGAAATAGTTAGATTTTGTTGTCCTGTTTGTTGTTTCTTTTTCTTCTTTGAAGAGACAATGTGTACCGGCTACCTTGATGGGCGTTAGTTATACTTGCATAAGTAAAACAAAAAGCCTTCTTGAGGTAACACAGCCATTCACTGTTGAGACAAAGCTGACAAGAGGAAAGAGAAGAGAAAGTAGAAAAGATGCTGAAGAACAAGGATTCAGTTGCATGTGTTTTCTTTCAAATAGTTCAGTTTTCTCACTATTTATTACTATAACTGTGAATGCATTTTTAAAATCCTCAAGAAAAGTCTACTAGACACTAAAGAAATTTTTCAAAGAAGCTGGTCTAAATTATTCTCCCTCCCCATGTTCCTCTCATCATGTGTAGCAGATAACCACTCGTCTGCTTTGTTCATATTAATATATTTGCAGAGTTTAACCTCTTTACTGCACCAATAAGCCAGGAACAACCACCAAAGTGTTACTGTTCTGCCCACAATTCATACTGTCCTTGGAGACGACACTGTTGGCAGTTTAAAATAGTTGATGTTGCATAATAGACACTGTGCAAAAAACACTCAGGCCCCAGCACAGCCTGCTTGCCATCCTCCTGAGGCTACATTTCATGACGTTCATGCCAGAACATTCTGCTTCCGCTGAGTGCTTAAATGCTCTTTGCAGGAAGAGAAGATGGGATCTGATGCCCATCGAGACTGTGCAAATAAGTAGTTTGCAAAAAGTGAAACCTCTCCAGTCAGCGATCTCTACTTGAGAAGGAGCCCTTGACCCACAGGAATTTGTCAAATTTACTTTCATGCTCCTCAATTTTTTTAAAGTTTTTCTCTTGTGGTTGTACAGAGTGGTTTCATTTGATGCATCACTAGCCACCCCCCTGCTTTTACACCCAGGGTTGTGTGTTCCATTTTATCTTACAAATAAAGACTGCCATAGCTACACCCTTCACTGGGACCCACTCTGCAGAGCTTGAAGCACTGGCATCTTTTTATTGAGCCTGATCAAGTCTGTCTTCCATTGACTTCTTGGTTCTGAGCTCAGGCCCAAAATTAAAGAAAAAAGGAAATATTTTCACAGGCATGGCCTAAAATGGCTTCTTTGTTTGTGTGGTTTCAATCCTGATATTAGAGAATATTTGCAAATGAACTTTGATCAATTTCTCTCTCTAGATTAGACTCTAGGCTTTCCAAATCCAGCTTCCTTCCTGAGACGTTCTTCCCTGGAACAAGACCTAACATTTATATAGCAGCATTCACAAAGTGCTCCTGTGCATAACGGGAGGGAAATTGGGCAAATCACTCTCTGTGTATGAGCTTAGAACTGGGCAAGATTCTTCACAAGCACTACTAGAGCTGATTTGAAACCTCTGAGGCTTTACCATCCCCATTCTATATGTAAAAAATAAAATGTGCCTCTCTTACATGGAATTTTGCCTCATGATTCTTGCACAAGCTATAAGAAAAGGCATCATTCCATCATTCTAATATCTGTTTTCTGAGGAGACCTGTGATGGTCAGAATCCATCTAGGTTTTTATAATTCTATCTATGGTTTTATAATTTTCTTCTGCATGACTAACACAAACATGTTTTTATTTACTAAGTCTTTTCCAAGCATCCAACTTAGTATACATGAAAACATCATTTTTACTTTCTGGCTCATATTTCAAGAGCCTACATCATGATAAATTAATACACAAAAGGGCTCTAGCAAGGGTGAGAGTATAAATGGGTTCAGGGAGAGCCAAAGTGACTATTTACCCAAGACAAAATTTCAGGTGGTGGATGTAACAGTGCAGAATACAATAGAGAGTAACTTCCAACCCTTAAGCCGCGGTGTGAGCATTTCAGAAAATGTAGATTAGTAGTCTCGCTGCTAATTGATGTACTGGTATGAGAAAGGCCTTTTCTCATATATCTGACTTTGTTATTATGGACAATGCAACTTAGATAGGCAGAGTAATGGCTTGTGCTTCTCAGTGTTCCTGGAAATCCAAGAGACACCTAAAGAAACGGTAGTTAAGGTGAGAGGATTTCATGGAAATCAGCCAGGCTACTAGGGAAAGAATGTACGCCAGAAAGAGGAAAATGTGTAGAAAGACCTTGTTGTGGATGTTAACAGAAGAAATTTAAAACAAAAGTTGTCAGTAAAGGTAATAAAGAATCTTCAATAAGAAGGGATGGCCCTCGAAGAATAAAGGCAATTGAAAAGTTGAACAGAGAATTCACAAACCATCCCTTAGTGATATCCAGAGCTTTCACCCCAAAAGAACTATACTCGGGAGACCAAGCTCCCAGGGTCCAGATGTGGAGGTGAGAGATGCGCAGGGAGCAACAGTGACAAGAGGAGCTATGAGATGCTAAGGGTTTGGGGCTGGGGATATAGCTCAGTGGGATAAGTGCCTGCCTAGCAAGCGCAGGGTCCTGAGTTTGATCCCCAGTACCGCCAAAAGAAAAAAAAAAAAAAAAGAGAGAGATTCTAAGGGTTTTTCAAGTTTATTAGAAGTTTCTGTTCACAATCAGTTACCTTGGCCATGTCAACATTCCTTCTTGGAGATAGGCACAAAGGTTGGTGATAGGAGCCAATTCTAACCAATAAGAATGCTGTACAAAATGAGAGCTAGCATGGCAGCCCTACGCCAAATTGGTCATGTTATTTTAGGACCTTCATCATGGCGCGTAAGCAGCCCAGCACCAAGTAGAATGTATTTCAGTTGTTTTTCTTCACATTGATGAAGATGAAAATTACCTCTTAACCTTAACTTGATCTTCAAAAATAATAAAGTCCATCATTGTTTAACAGGAAATAGAAGGTACAGAAAAACATATTGTCAATGTCATTAATATTCAATAAAAAATAGATGATTGGAAACTCTTAGATAATCATGTTCCTTCTAAAAAAATAAATAAGGAAGGGAGGTGAAATATGTATGCAGATTTAAGAAGGAACCTATAGATTAAAGGATACACTGGGTGGAATACTGGATGGAATATTTTGTTTATATTATTTTATCTATCCTAGAACCATCCTCTAACAGCCAGGCATAGTGATTCATGCCTGTAATCTCAGCACTCAGGAGGCTGAGACAGGAGGATATTTGTGAATTCAAGGTCAGACTGGGCTATATAATGAGTTCAGAACCAACCTAAACTACATAGTGAGATTCTGTCTAAAAAAAACAAAAAACAAAACAAAACAAAACAAAAAACACACTAGCCTCTAGTGGTAAATGAGGCTCCATAACAAATCATTTTGAACTTCTGTCCTGACATCATAAATATTTCACATGAGTCTAAGGCCAACCTAATTTGGACCAATGATCCCCACTGGGCGTGCTCACGTGCCTGGGCCCTCAGCTAAAATGGACAGGCTCACTTGGTTCTGCTCCACTTGACCCCTCAACGCTTGTGCAGAGACATAGCATTAAGCTATAAAAACAGTGCAGAGCACTTTGAAGGTAGCACTGAGCAGGCAGCAGAAAAACAAAAGATGCTAAGATCCCCAAAAAGAAGAATATATAAAGTTGAGCCCATTCTTTCAGCCACTATAGTTCCTACATTTACAAAGTGATTTTGCAATAACCTACGCAGGTTTTCTAAGAACAAAGCACAGGCTCAAAGTTCATCCTTTCTTGAAATGGGAAGACAACCCTGAAGTTCAAGGTTCCTGAAACAGGAAATAGGGAAAACCCAGGACCTTAGAGTAAAGATAACCTCAGAGATATCCTCACCTTTGGTCCTTTTCCCTCTGGCCGAGATAGTGAGAGGCTATAAACAAAGTAGATGAAACAAGCTGGTAAGCTGAAAGTCAAACCAAAGCTCTTCTCAGGCTCAGGGTACCAGGGATATAGTGCATCAAGATCGAGGCCCACAGCTATTAAGAAGCCCTGGGACCACCTTTGATTTTAACCAAGCACAGTGAAAGCCATGCCTAGGGAAAGGGGTGAGTAAGAAATAAACCATGGCCCACATAGGCCAAAATCACTTCAAATTACTGTAATCTTTTATTGGAATAAGATGATCTGTTCCTATGCTCATAACCATTTAATTTTTATGGAAATTAAATACTGTCCAGGAAAAATAGCATCTAGGGCTTCTAAAATTTTTACTATATGAATAAAAATTTTCTCTTTAAAAAACCCAGAAATGTCAAGAGAGAAGAATAAAGGGCTAAAATATTCTTAAAATTGAAATAAAACACATGGAGTATACATCTCTCTCTCTCTCCCTCTCCCTCTCTCTCCCTCTCTCCCTCTCTCCCTCTCTCTCTCCCTCTCT